>PVJL010006977.1:0-83996 GCA_004026885.1 Lyroderma lyra
CCCCTCCCTAACCCACTCGTCCCCAAATAAACATTAAACTATCGATTGTGTCCATGGGTTATTTGTTTGTTCATTTCTTTTTTTCTTTGCTTTCAGTTTTATATTCCGCATATGAGTGAAATCATGCAGTTCTTTGTTTTTTCTGTCTGGCTTATTTCACTAAGCATGATGATCTCCAGGTCCATCCATTTTGTTGCAAGTGGCAATATTTCATCTTTTCTTACAGCTGAGTAATATTCCATTGTGTATATGTACCACAGCTTCTTTATCCAGTCATCTGTCGCAGGGCACTTTGGTTGTTTCCATGTTTTGGCCACTGTGAACAGCGCTGCGATGAACATTGGGGTACATAAGTCTTTGCGGAGCAAAACCTATTTTGATACACAAGTATCTCTGCAACATCTGAATTATTCAACTTATAATATGTAAATAAAGGAGATCAATTTGTTAAGGCTTGATACATATAAATCTGAACTATGACTAGACAAAAGTAATTGTAGCATCCATTCTATCATATGTGGGGACATGAGTCAAATATGACAGTTGAATCTTTGGTTCTGAAAATTTTAAACCTTTCTTTGATTTTTAATAAAATGAGAACTATATATTTCTCATACATAGTTTTATTGCAATACAGTGGGAAGATGGATGATAATCCAATAAACAAACATAGGAAACACAAATTGTGGTGAGTCCTGTGAAGGAAATAAATAGGATAGTTGTGGGAGAATTATTAGACTTTGAGCTGTGATTTGAATGGGTATTTTATGAAGGCAGCCTTGAGTTCCCAGCACCTAGACAGCGAAATTAGAAGGTGGTGGGCAGTGGCTGCATAACTGGAATGTACCGCTTTCTGGAGAGATGAGGTCCCTGTTCCTGGAAGTATCAAGCTCTGGCTAGAGGGGGTCCTCTAGAGATACTATAAAGGGACTTTTTGGTTCGGGTGGGGTAGGGGAATTGGACTTAATGACATGTGTGTCCCTTCCTAAACACCAAGATTTTAGGGTCTTAACATCACTTTACTCTAAATTCCACAAACCTATGATGTGAATTTTCTGACAGTCCGAGTGTCTGATTTTTTTTTTTTTGTTTGTTTTGTTTTGTTTTTTTGTATGTGGGTAGTTCCCTGGCTGGGAATCGAACCCAGGCTGCTGCGTTGACAGCGCCAGTGCCAATGCCTTAAGCCACTACAGCACCAGGGAACTCCGAGTGTCTGATTTTTAACCAAGACCTTGAGTGGTAGAAAGAGCCAAAGCTAAGGAATCAGAAATAACCTGTTTAATATTTGGGCTTTCATGTATTAGCTGTATGACTTTGGACCAGTCACTTTCCTTCTCTGAGCCTTGGTTTTCTCCTCTGCAAAATGGAGATTATAGTGCCTGCCTTACAAGGCTTCAGTGAAGATTAAAAAGTGATATAAGAGCTAAGTACCATGTTTGGTTTTCATTCCATAAAGCACTATGGGGTCTTTGACTTTGGAAGACTTCCACCCTCCATTAAGATCCAAACCTCTCCTAGGGTGTAGTAGGGTGTCACAGTGGACTCTGGTGTCATGTTGCCTTGGCTTATTATATTATGTCTCTGAGCCTCAGTTTCCTCATCTGCTTACGGGAGGTAATAACATGACCTACTTCCTAGGACTGTCTGGAAGGTTACATGAGATGATCCATGGGAAGTAGTTATTATGTTAAACAGTTGGTCCTGTTAACTCTTATTATTGCTGCCATCACTGGATCTGGGAGGCCAGGAGTGTAGCAATCTCTGTCCCCTACCTTGGAGCCCATGCTGGGAGGTCTCTGTCTGACCAGGGTCCCAGACTCTTGGCCCAAAGTCTTGAGCCTGCAGGGTCTTTGGTGGGGAGTTTGAGATGGGTGAGCTAGGCAGCTTTCCTTCTTCCTTCCTTTTCCCTTCCCGTCCTCTTATCCCTTTGGACTGAACTGGTTTCCTCTGGAAGCTCTGCTTTAGGGCTTGGTGAAAGAGGCAATTTCTGAGCCACAGCAGAGAAGCATCAGCTGACCACAGTGGTGGGAGGAGTAGAGCATTCCTCCAGCTCCAGAGTTCCTGGGGATGGCTTGACAGGGGCACAGCTGATGAGCACTGCTCATATTGTGTGACATGTGTGCGCATGTGCGCGCACACACTACTCATACACATACTCACACTTACACGTATACCTATACACGCATATATCACTGTTTTCTCTGGCTCTACACCTTCTTATTTCTCTGCTAGCCTCCTCTCATTCTGCACACATCACCCCTCTCCTTCCTTCCCATTATAACCACAGAAAACAGTCCCCCAGGGGAGGGACTCTGTAGCAGGGCTCTTTCTCACCAACTTTGTCTGGGGCTCATTAAGTCATTTTTAAGCAGGGCAGTACGTGGGAGGACTTTTAAAGATCTGGCTCCAGTCTTTGGTCTTGGGAAAAGGAGTCTCACCTCCTCCTGGTCCCTTTCTTTTGCATGATCCCTCCTCCCCTCCCTTACTTACTATCAGAGAGGTTTCCAAAAAGCCAAGTAGGTTGTAGCTTTCATTTATCACAAGTGCCTACCCCCATATTTCTCAGGCTGCTCTACAATCTTTAAGCGTAATCATACCTTTAAAATATTGGGGGGAGTTCCCTGGTGGTGTAGTGGCTTAAGGCTTCGGCACTGGCGCTGTCAACGCTGCGGCCTGGGTTCGATTCCCAGCCAGGGAGCTACCCACATTACTCCCCCCCCCCCCGCCACCGCAAATTAAAAAAAAATATTGGGGCCTATATGATGCTATATTTCCTTCCTTCTTCCTCCAATCCTTTCTTTCTTCTCTCTCTTCCATATATTCATTGAGTATCATAAATATCAGACCCTGGTTCTTTTCCTTTTTACCTGTGTCTCTCCTATTTTGACAGTTACAACTCTGAGACTATTTGGTTGATGTCTGTTTTCCAAGATAGTTACTTAGTATGCTTATTATGTACAGGAATTATGCTAAGCACTTTGCCAATATTTTATTTATTTATTCCTCATAATGATCTTGGGAATAGTAATTTTAATATAGTATTCCCACTTTATAGATTATGAAATGGAAGCTTAGGGGTTAAATAAGCTCAGGACCACACAGATAGAAAGTGACACAGTGAGAATTTGAACACAGAAAATCAGAAACCAAAGCCCATGCTCTTAACCACCAAGAGATCCTGCCTCCCAGTGGACTGTATGTTCTGTGAGGCAAGACAATGTCTATCTTGTTTACAACTGACTCTCTACATCTACCACTGTGTCTGGCACATAGTGGGTGTTCGATAAATATTGGTGAATGAATAAATGGATTGTAAACTCAGCTCTTGATGCAATGTGGCCTGTAGAAAGGAGGAGCAGGAGGGATAGGGGTTTGGAAGCCAGACAAACCAAGGTTAGACTAGAGGTCTGTTCCTACTAGTGGTGTTCCTCAATTTTCTCATCTATAAAATGGGGATAATATACAGTCTGGGCAGGATTTATATGAGATTTAAATGACAATGTATATAAATCAGCCGGCTCATGTGCCATCATATACCAAACTCAATAAATGGTATCTATGTATTTTACATGTGCATGTGCACATAATACATATATATTACGTAGATTGACTCGCGTTTGTTTTTTTTTTTTTTTTAGTGGTATAGAACCATTCCTTTATTGTTGGACACTTGGGTTCATCTCTGGTTATTTGCAAACATGTTTGCTGTGGACAGTTTGTATATGTGTCTGTTTTCTAGCAAGTCTTTTTTTTTCTCGATGGTGTTTTCTGTGGGGGGTGCTACCTGAAGGTGCAAGGAGACTACATACTGATGTCGCCGTAACTATGTATTGCCCAACACATCCCAGCTAGGAGTAAACAGCATTGAGGTTTAGAGAAATGAAGTGATGGAACCAAGGTCGACATGGAGCTAACAACATGAGCGGGCATCCTAAACGCCTCCAGGTTCCAGGGCCCAAAGCTCCACCTTCCAGTCCTCTTCCTTACACCGGAGTTCTGCGTTTTTCTCCACCCAGGTCTCTCAGTGGGGGACTTCAGGCTTTTCTGTACTCGGCCGTGAACAGAACAAGAGGTGGGGACCAGATCCACTTCCTCCCCAAATCCTAAACAGAGCCAGCAGCTTTATCACCCCAGAAGGTGGGGCCTGTCAGCTTTAATAGCCACGCCCCACACTAAGCCACGCCCACACACCAGAGCTTCGGCGCCACAGTGGGAAACCAGTTCCTTCCAAAGCTCCTCCACTAGCAACCGCGCCTGTCAAGTTTCTCGCGTCTCTGTGTCTACCTCTTGGACTCAAGCCCTGTCCCGGGAGTCCAGTGCTCCCGCCATCCGCAGCCCCGCTCCGACGCCCGAAGCCTTGCACCGTGATCCCCGTCCCTGTTTCTCGTGCTCCTCCTTGCGTGGGTTACGGTCCCGGCCCTCGACGGTCTTGCTCAGCAGAGCCTCCTCCACGCAAGCCTAGGGCTCCGCCCCCGATACCAAGTCCCGCCCCCTTTGTGGCCCCGCCCAGCGCCCGCACCTCACTGATCCCTGTCCTTACTGCGTGGCCTCGCGGGGACGCTCTCATTATCCCACTCGCAACGTCGTCCCACACTACACACCCCTCGGCTCCTGGGCCCCGCCCGGCCTCCCGCTAGCTTGCCTTCGGCCACACCTCCTAGGTAGCTCCGCCCCTCGAGGTTCCACCCCAGCGGCAGGGAGTAGGGTGGCCGCTGGCCCGGGTCCCCCCTGCCCTCTGCCCTGGGCGCTGGGTCGGAGCGCGCCGGACACGGCGGGGCAGGGCGAACGCGGCGCCCCGGGGGCTGGGAGGCGAAGATGGCGTCAGGCAGGCGCGCCCCGCGTACCGGGCTGCTGGAACTGCGCACCGGGACGAACTCGGGGGCCGGCGGCGAGCGGTGGCAGAGGGTGCTGCTCAGCCTGGCGGAGGACGCGCTGACTGTGAGCCCCGCCGACGGCGAGCCCGGCCCAGAGCCCGGCGCCCCGCGGGAGCCAGAGCCCGCGCAGCTCAACGGCTCCACGGAGCCGGGCACCGCGCCCCCGCAGCTGCCCGAGGCACTGCTGCTCCAGCGGCGCCGCGTGACGGTGCGCAAGGCCGATGCCGGCGGGCTAGGCATCAGCATCAAAGGTGAGCGAGGAGGCGCCCAGGGCACGGGGCTGTGGTGTCTGGGGGGCGGCCGAGGGCGCAGGGGTCGCGGGGGCTGACCTCGTACCGACGAGATAGAGTTGGAGGACTTCTGTCTGGGGGAAAGCGGGTTGGAGGGGACAGAGGGAACCGAGGGCACCGGGAGAACCAAGGTCCGAGATGGTTTTGGGAGTCGGAGGTCACAGTCGAAAGGCACGGGTGTGGAGGGGTTTCGGGAGCGCATCAAGGACACGTGGGTGGGGAGTTCTGTGTGGAGGCATAGAGATCTGAGAGAGGTTGCGCGACCGTCAAGGACAAGAGGGGCCCCTGGAGAGCAAAGGATGCAGAAAGGGGATTGAGGCCTGGGACGCTGCTAGGGCAGGGAAGGGGAAGTACCTGAGACACACCCAAGGTGGGAAGTAGGGCCTGGAGTCCAAAGCCCAAGGAGGGATTGGAGATGAGGCGCCAGCTGAGCTCACAAACAGCAGTCCTGAAAGGATCTAGAAATCTGAGGACTTAGGAAGGCTGGTACCTAGGCAGAGAGCTGCATTTGAGTTTACTGATTTGACCATTTCCACCTTGCACAAAATTGAGAGGGGTGGACATAGAGTTGTTACTCCTTCTTGAGAGCTCTCAGCCCCCGATAGGGACAGCTTTATTTTAGGGTGCAGCCAGACTGTGCTTGAGTCTAGGATCAACTGTGTAAATGCAGACAAGTCATTTCCCATCTCTGGACCTCAGTTTCCTCAACTATACAGTGAGGCTAATGATGGAGCTGTGATGTTTTTAGGAGAACAGGTGTCTAAAGTAGTCACCCTGTCGGCACATAGTAGGTGCCTGGTTAATAATTGCTGTTAGATGAGAGGGAAAATGGAGGCCAGGAGATACTTCCAAAGCAACTAACCAATAGTGCTTAAAATCTCTGCCTCCCCCGACCTCCAGCTCGAGTTCACCATTCCTACCCATTTACTTCTCAGGGTTTCAGCCTCTAGCTGAGTGCTATCTGCCTTGAGAAAGGGTGTCAAGTCAGCCCCTTGTGTTGTGCACTGTGTCCTCTTCCTGCTGCTGGCTCTGTTCCTGTTGCCTCCAGACAACTTTGGCCTGGGTGAGGGGGTGGGGATGGTGGTGACTTGGCTACCACTGTGTGCCAAGTGCTGTGCTCAGTACTCTAGGCTCACAATTTAATTTGTCCTGACAACAATGGTAAAAGGTAGGCAACATAATCCTTATTTTGCAGGTGAAGAAACTGAGACTCAGAAAACAAATGATTTTCCAAGGATCACCCAATCAGTGAATGGCAGAGCTGACATTTGAAGCTCAATTATTAGGTTACTAAAGAGTGCCCAGAGAAGTCATTTCTCCCCTGTGGAAGGGCAAATCTCCATGCAGCCAAGCAAAGGGGTCTAAAAGAGGGAAATGGGTAAGCCAGGGAGTAGGCACCAGTCTCGTCCCCAAACTCCAATATAGGATAGGGCAACAGATCAATCTAGAAATTGTACATGCAATGTGTGAAAGCAGGAAGGAACTTAAAGTTCATATAGAGTTCCATTTTGCGGATGGACAAACTGAGACTTGGAGAGAAGCAGAGACTTTCCAGGGTTACATAAAGTTGCACCCTAGCTCCATCCTTTCAGGTGGGGGTGAAGGTACTTCTAGGAGGCATCAGGAGAAATACCAGCTCCATTCATTTCTTCATGCATGGAGATCAGGCTCCTGTTGCCATGATGACCTCACCTCCAGGGTCTAGCCCAGCCCAGGCAGCAAGCAGGGATCATAGTTTCACACTCAATGGAAGTCCCCAGTTTTATGTGAAACAGGGCAGATATAAATGGAAACCCCTTCCTTTCCTAGCCCTTAAGCTCTGGGCAGTACAATAAGCAAACTGTTAGTGGTCAGTAGAGTCTTCTAGTTGTATCTCTGCCCACCAGTTTTTTGGGTGACCTTGAAATAATGACCTTTCCTCTCTGGGCCAGCAGTTCCTCATCTTCAAGATTTTGGGGATGGAGTGTGATATCTAAGGGTCCGACTTGCATTCTGCTGTAGAGTTAAGAGTATTGGTTCTGAAGCCAGGAGAACTAGGTTCACATACATACTGGCTTTGACACTTAATAGCTGGATGACCTTGGGCAAGGGGCTTCTCTCCACACTTCAGTTTTCCTGATTGGAACCTAAGCCTGCCTGCATGATTGGGGTATTGTAAAGATGCAATGAGACACCATTGACAACATTTATACAGTGCTTGGCACTTGGTACATGGAACTAATGTGAGTTGTTATTATTACGTTTTATTTTAAAAGGTTATTCAAGAGTCTAGCAGTAAAGCAATTCAGTAAAACGTATAATGTTAGCTTTTTAGTTATCAGAGATGCAATTCAGATAGGCTTTTGAAATCTAGAGTTTAAGGCTTGGTTTCCAGCCCAGAACCTGGATTGAAAAACTTTTTGATTGCTAAAGAGATCCTTTGAAGCCATAGCAATAGCTGAATTTTATTGCAATGCCAGATTAGGGAGGTATCAGTGGGTTTTTCTCTATGGTGGAAAAATTGCTTAAAATCCAAAATATTTAAGAAAAAGCTATTGAAGCACCTTATAAATTACTTAAACACTGGTGAACACCCAGAGCATTGAACCAAAAGATCCAATGGCCAACTATAACATTATGAATTTTAAAAATGACTTATTAGTATTATTAGTGTCACTTCTAAGACTGCTGAGGTTCTCTTTACCCTTTTAGTCCCCCTTTCCCAGCAGTGGGCTGGGTACCAAAGGAGGCCTTTCAAAATAATTTTGCCTTGATGTGACTCCTAAGTGTTGGAGTGTCTGCCTCAGTTTCTTTCTCTTTCTGTGCCTGTTTAGGGGGCCGGGAGAACAAGATGCCTATTCTCATTTCCAAGATCTTCAAGGGCCTGGCAGCTGACCAGACAGAGGCCCTCTTTGTGGGGGACGCCATCCTGTCTGTGAATGGAGAAGACCTTTCCAATGCCACCCATGATGAGGCGGTACAGGTTTTGAAGAAGACAGGCAAAGAGGTGGTGCTGGAGGGTAAGCACTGGGGACCTCTGGGGTGTTAAGTTTTTCCCTACCTGCCCTAAGCCTCAGGCAATAGGGGCTGGGAGGTGGGCAGGGTTGAACACAGAAGCAGAAATTGGGGACTTCCCTTGAGACAGCGTGGGATGGTGGTAGTGGTGGACAGAGCCAGCACAGAGCCAGACAGACCTGGTTTTCATTCTTCTCTTCCATTGCCTAGCTCTGTGGCCTTGGACAAGTCCCTTCATTTCTCTGAGCCATAGTTTCCTCACCTATAAATCAGGGATGTAACTTCTGCCTTGCTGGGTTGTGCGAACAGGACAAAAGATCCATGGCAGGATCTGCTACCCAGTGAGTGACTCAGGGAGAGACTTGGGAGGGGGTGGCTAAGATTCTTTCTTGAGAACCCAGGAGAGCTCTCAACTCCAGGTTCTTCTAGCATCCACGGGCCCTAAAACCCTGAGACTCATCTTCCTTTGGGAAGAGACTTCACCTTTATGTAGCAGAATATCAAATCCTTCCAGGAAGGAACTTTGGTGGTTCCCCTCCATTATCTCCTCAGTGTGTGTTCTTGGATGAGAGCTTTGCCTTCTCTAGGCCTCAGTTTCCCCATTGGTTGTTAACAGGTCTCTTATCTGCCTTTTGCCATCTCTCTCAGGAGGTTTCTGCTTGGCTCAGCCCTTTCCTCAAACTCCATTCTGTCAGTTCCGGAAGTTGTGGGGGCCTGAGGAATGTGTTTGGCTCATGGCCCAGAACAGGCACAGGGAGGTGGCGGGGGCTGGTGGAGAATGCCATGGCCAGTGAAGCTGCTGAGCTGAGCCCCAGGCCCAGATCCTGACAAGTTGCCTTTGTTTCCCCAAAGAGGTCTGTAAGAGGTCACAGAATCAAATAGGCTCTGGGTCTCTGGGTGATCTTTGGCATTCTTGTGGCCCCAACCTCAGCTCTCTCTCAGTTCTGTATTATTTTTGCATTTTAGGTATATCTATTTAAATGCTACCAATACACTTTTTATATATACACTATATACTTTAAAAAAGCTGATTCTGAAGTATTGATTCCTAAAAGCTTAAGTATATCAATCATGCTTTAGCAGCAAAGTTAAATTACAAGATCACACATAAATGATTTGGATATAAGAGACTTTTTCTCCCAGATGCCTCATTACTTTGATATTTATAGCCAGTAATGCAATTTGGAATAGTTGAAATTCATCAAATGTCGTATTTTGGTTGACTTGAAGAGCTCTTTTACTTTCTGCTGCTTAAAAGTGGCAAAATTTCTACTGTAGACACAAAAAGATAGTTTATTGAGGAGAAAGTACACTCCAAAGAGGTAGGAGCGGGCTCGAGCAAAGAAAGTGGCTCAGGAGCCTGTAAACACATTTCTGATCCACCCCGAGATCTCCCTCAGCCACTCATCCTTGGGTTGAGAATGTGTCTATCTGGGTTCTCAGTATAGATCATTCTGAGACGGTATTATCTCTGAGTGTTAGTTGGTTGAAGCATCTCATGGTTTAGGAGCTAATATCCAAGCCTTCCAGCTAACTCATTCACTTCATTCCTTCCTAACTAAGCCAAGAAACATTTGCAGACACCTACTGTATACCCGGTGTGCAGAACACTAAGTCAGAAGCTAAACCAGGCCTAGGCCCTTTCCTGGAGGAGCTCACTGTCTGGTAGGGGAGATAAAATATAAACATTGTCTTCTCCATACAGACTACTAAAAATCAGTTTCTAAAATCCTGTCTGCTCTGTGGTGAATCTCTGGCCTTGAGTAAGACCTTTCCTTCTGTGGGCCTCAGTTTCCATATAGGTTAGAGTTAGACTATATCAGAGATAGCCAATAGTTTTCATTTTGAGTGTCAGCTTTCCTGGTGGCTACTGGGAGTTCCATATTTGGAAGGATTGGGAGGTCTTGTCTGGACTCAACTGGAATTGATTAGCAAGGTCTGCCATGGATGTAGCAGGGAGGAAAAGTAACATGTGTATCATCCCAGGACTGAAGGTCTCCAGCGCTTGTGTTCTCTGAGTCTTTTCGTAGGGCAAGATCTTTCCTTAGCAAATCCTCCCCAAGGTCTCCAGGTGGAGCACGCTATCTCTTGCCTAGGATAGGATTTGGCACATAGTAGGTACTCGGTAAATGCTAGGAACTCCCCTTCTTTCCCATTGCATTTATGTAGAATTGGTATTCCTTAAATGCTTGGTAGCATTCTCCAGGAAAGTCACCTTTATAGAATGGTTTTTAACTGTGATTTTAATGTCTTTAATAGGGCAATTTAGATGATTTATGTTTTTCTTGAATGAGCTGTGTTAATGTATGTCTTTCAAAGAATTTGTTCATTTCATCCAAGGTGTCAAATTTATCGGCATCAAGTCATCTGTAATCTTCTGTATTATTCCCCCCTTTTGGACAAGAGTCCTCTTCTGCTTTCTATTTCTCTGCCCTCACTTTATACTGCTCTATGTGGTGGTTTCAAGGGCACTCTCATCTTTTAGGGAAGACAGCTGAGCAAACCTATCAGATCACCAATGTGTCATAGGGGCTGAGATAGGTTCTGTCCAGGGATTGGAGGAGGCAATGGTCACTTCTCTCTGGGTGGTCAGGAAGACTTTCTTGGAGGAGAGGATGCTGGCACTTTCTGGACAATAAGCAGAGGTGGGTATGAGGTAGAGGAAGGGCATTCTGGGGGTGGCGGGGGTGGGGAAGCTGTATGAGCAAAACCCTAGAGGGATGCAGTGACTTGACATACCTGGGGAATTGTTTGGGAAGTAATTCAGATTTATCTGAGCCTGGATTGTGAGGAGGGACGTGGAGAAAGAGGAGACTAACCAGACTGTCAAGTCCTGCAGGGCCTTGAATGTCAAGCTAAAGGAGTTGGACTTTTGCTGGAAGGGAAGGAAGAACCATTAAAAGGTTTTCAGCAGGGGCTCACATGGTCAGCTCTGGGCTTAAGCCGAACCAATCTGATGTGGAGGGAGGCACAAATAGATGCAGAATGGCAGCAAGGAGGCTGGGGTCATGAACAAGAGAGAGAGGCTGGTGGTTTGACCTAGCAGGCTTGGATAAGAGGGAGAGTCTGGAGGTTGTGGTCTTCTTGTTAGTTTTATCCAGCTTTTTCTTAGTTGAAGTCTCTTTTAAGCTGTTCTCCTGGCCCAGTAGGTTTGTGGAAGGAGGTAATTTCATCCAAGGCAGCAAAGGGCTAGGGGTGGGCACCGGGGTCAAGAATTGCAAGATGCTGAGTTGTGGCTGGTCTTTGAGATTTGGGAGAGTTTGTAGAGAAGGTAAGGATGGGGCAGTAGTCCCAGTCTGGTGTGAGCACTCTTGGGAACCACTCTGGGCCTAGCTTCCCAATCACTGGCCACGTTGTTCAGAAATTCCCTGCCTTGTCTCATTTAAGGTCACCTCCAAGGGGCCATATAAAAGTGTAGTCTGTCCTTTGGATGAGAACTTGGCAGGGCAGCTGGACATCTTTCCTGAGGCCTGGATCTTGATGGGTACAGAGCTCCCTGAGAGTGTCCTAGGACAGATGTCACTGGCAAACTCTGAGGACCAGCCAGATCCTTACTTCTCTGGCCTAAGCCATGGCCACAGCTGGGTCTCAGCAACCCCAGCCCAGACTGCCTTCTGGACCTTTTTTCCTCTGTGAAGTCAGGGGTTTGCACAAATGTCTTGAGCCTATTCTGAGTCACAGGGATGTGTTTGTGACTGAGGTCTGGGCCCAAGTTGGCAGCCAGCACGCCTCTGTCTGCTGTTTAGAGAGGCCCATTGTGTGTGCAGACCTGGAGCCAGCCAGCCTGGGCCCTCGGAGACCATGCCTGGGGGGAAAGAGGGACCAGCCCAAATGCCTGCCTTCCCTCCACCCTCAGTGTAGATGACAGGACAGGGGCAACAGTGAGCCTGTGATGCATTAAAAAATTAATAAAGTCAGTTTTAGTACTTTGTACAAAGGAAAAGTTCATCTCACATAAAGATTAGTTTTTAAAAATATATGGGAACAGAGAGTAACATGTATATAAAAGGCACATACAATATTAAGAATTGCTATAATCCCTGTTTTACAAAGTCACCAAGGTTTATCAAGAATAAATAACTTTCTTCAAGTCATACAACCATTAAATTGGCAGAATTCAAACTGACGTCTGTTTGGTTGCAGAGGCCATTATTGCCTTAGCTTTGAGTAATACCTACCTCCCATGGTTGTTTACAAGATTAAAATATAACACACGTAACGTGTGGAGGCCAGTGACTGCAGAAGGTACTCAGTTATTTTATTTTCTGTTTATGAGGATGAGACACGCATTTGAAGTACATTGCACAATGTCTTCCACATGGTGAACATTCGATAAAAGTCAGCCTTTATCATCATCACATCAGCATTAGCAATGTGATTGTTTTCTTCCGTAAACTCCGAGGGCTCTGAGGGCAGGAATCATGTACAGTTTGTCTCAGCTCCTGGCCTGGCACCAAGCCCAGCACACATTAGATCTAGGTGAATGGAAAACGATCACTAGGGTATATCTCTGACCCTTTCTACTTTATCTTTAACGTCATCAATTGCAGTTGACTTTACCAAATGTTTAAAATGGGGTTCAAGGCTCAAGTTCAACTTGACTGACTTCTGAGAATTTCCATTATGAGTCCTCAGGACTCAAAGGCCAGGCTCCTGACGACGTCTTCCCTGGGAGATGGACACTGCCAGGAAATCTGGCTTAGTGCATCACCACTCTCAAAGGTAGGATATTATTCATGAATGCAGCCAATTTGAGGCCACCCTAGTTGGCTTAGCCAAGTGATGTGCCGTGAGCCTCTTGTCCTGGAAACAGAGTCATGAATGCAGCCCCCATTCAGTTCTCCCATGGCTGCAAAGACTTGTTCTATTCATTGTTTCCAAGGGGACATTATTTGGCTACACACACACACACACACACACATACACACATGCACACGCATACACACACCATGTCACTCTGCATAGGAAAAACTTGGCTTAGTCTAGCCTTGGCCTGTTCCCTGGATCATGATTAAAATGCCTGTGGGGCTCTAGAGACAGGTTCTGGCCTTGATCAGCTGTGTGAGCCTAGCTGATGATGGTGGTGGAAGAAATAATAATAATGATGATAATGGTAATAATAGTGATGGTAGTGTCTGCTGTTCATGGAATACCTACAATGTACTAGGCACTGTGCTAAGTGCTTTCCATATGTTATCTCACTGAATCCTCAAAACCACTCCCATTGTGCAGGTGAGAACACTGAAACTCAGAGAGGTGAAGCTATTTGTCCAAGGTCACACAGTAGCAGAAATGGAATTTGAGCTCAGCTCTCTCAGATGCAAAAAAGCCATGTTCTTAAATAGTTATACTGCATTGCAAGTCGTATCACCCCTGTGAGACTCAGTTTATTCAGTTTGTTCAACTGTTAAATAAAGACATGATCTATTTCATTGAATTGGTGTGATTAGATGAAGATGTATTTGTGAGAGTTGAGCTTGGTACTTGCTATACAGTAAGTGCTCAATAAATACTTCTTTCTCCCATTACCAAGATCCTAGAACCCTTTGCTTCCTGAGTTGATGAAGGCTTCATCTCCGAATCCTGGATTTGGAATGTGTTGGTATTACATATTTAAAAAAACAACAACTAGATTTTAAAAATATATAAAAAGCAATATATGTCTATTAAAAAAAAAAACAGGAGAATATAAAGCAATTATCTTTTCACAGAGATAACTGTTGATGTTTTCACATACTTCCAAAAGTTTCCACATTGGTTTTTATCTTTTAACAAGTTGAGGGCATATTTCCAACTCAGTAAGTGTAGTTCTGTCTCATTCTTTTTAATAATTGCATAATATCCTATTATTGGTATTCATACACTTATTTAACAATATTTACTGAGCCCCACTTTGTGCCAGGACTCGATGTGAGCACTGGGGATCTTGCCATGAGCTAGATGGAATGGTCTGCCTGTCAGAGAGCTCACATCTTGTATTTAATAGCCCCTACTCATGGACATTCAAGTTGACCTATCCTCTTGCCCATAGACAATGGTGCCATGATCCCTCTGTGCACCTGTGAGCATTTATTTGAAGGGGGGTTCCTACAAGATAGGTATTGTTAGGTCAAAGGATTCACATTTAAGATCTTGATAGATGGTACCTCCTATGCTGCATAAGGGTATGGTAAGGTGAGATATTTTGCCCCTGAGTGTGGCAACCCAGGCTGTTAGTCAGCCCTGCTGCAGGGCCTGCTGGGGGCTGGGAACTATTTATAGTTCAGCCTTGCTGGACCAGCAGGACCTTAAAGGTCATTCCTTCCAGAGCCTGTTGGAATCCCATATCCACCCCATACCAAGGAAACTGAGCTCAGAGACCTTGGGACTTGCCAAGGCCTAATAGCAAGTGACAGGGCCTGAATTGAAATCTTTGTTTGTCACCACATCCTGTGCCCATCCCCTTATGCCAGAGGTTCTCAACCTTCCTAATGAGGAACTTTAATACAGTTCCTCATGTTGTGGTGACCCCCATAACATTATTTTCGTTGCTACTTCATAACTGTAATTTTGCTACTGTTATGAATCGTAATGTAAATATCTGATATGTGTTTTCTGATGGTCTTAGGTGACAGGTTGAGAACTGCTGCCTTATACTGTCACACTGAGAACAGCAGCAGAGATAATCACTACACTACTACTTATTGAAGACCTATTCTGTGCTAGGCAGGACGAAGTGCCTTATAGATACTGAATCTCAATACACTGGCAGGTAGATATATTTTGTTCCCATTATAAAAATGAAATAGAGGCTCACAGAAGCGAAGTCACTTGTCCAAGCTCACAGAGTAAGGAAGTTAAACCCAAACCTACCTCATCCCATAGCCCAATTCAGTCTCTCTAGGCTGATGAACTCAAGGCCTGTCAATATTCATTCATTTAACAAATTTCTAATTTACTGATTACCTGGTAATGCCAGATACTATTCTATAATAGATGCTGGGGATACCCCATTGAACAAGAAAACAGGTCTTTGTCCTCACGGAACTGACATTTTGATTGGAGGAGAAAGGTCATAGACTAGTAAACACATGGATAGATTATGTAATTTCAGGTGGGAGCTAGTAAGTGATCACCCACAACAGACAAAGAACAGCTTGAGCCTAGGACGGGCTTCAGCCAAGTCTCAAAGCCAAGACATTCAGTCACAAACATGTTTAAGCTCTGGGATAAGTACTGGGGATATTATGTTGAGCCAAAACAGATGTATCCCCTTCTCTCTACAACACATACGAGTATGTTTCCTCACAGTTGTACGGGCTAGGCAACTGGCCCTGCCTTGCCTGTTCCTTGTGTTTTTAGTGGAATCTATTCCTGGATCTTTGGGGCCAGGGCTAGGTCCTGGCTTCTCTCTTTGGCAGAACTGGGAACGGGGCCTCTGGAAGGGGCAGTGTTTGTGTCTGTCTTAGCTTTCCTGAGGAGGAAGGGCCCAAGTGTCATTGGTTTACCAGGCTCCTGGGCCAGGGTCTTGGCTGGGGAGAGTCTGGATACCAACTGAGTCTATCCTTGGAGTCTCAAGAATGCTGGTCACCGGACCATGGTCTTGCCCTGAGCTCTCCAGGCCACTGCCTTTGGGCAACCCTGCCCTGCCTGGTAGGGTGACTCAGGCAGAAATCAGAGCAGGGAGGAGGCCTCAGAGCTGGGCTATTTATGGCCACACTCTGGGGCCCCCAGGATCCTACCCCCACCCTGGGACAAGCCAATTGGTTTGTGAAATCCAAGCTCTGTTTCAGGCACCAGCTGGTCTGCTGTCCATTTATAGCATGTTCTTGTGGGAAAGGAGAAGAAGGACCCAGTTCTGGGACAGCCTGGGTGAGCAGGGGCTCTAGCAGTTTTTCTGGGCTTCAAAGTTGACAAATGTTCATTTGCTAAGCCTGTAGCATAGGAGATCCCTGCTGTATTCTGGAGGCACAGACATGAGTCAGATGTGGTCCCTGCCTTCATAGTGTTCCCAGTCTGGTAGGGGACACACGTCTCCACCCAGACACAGGCAAGTGGGCTCTAGGGGCCTGTAGAAGTGATGGCTGTTGTGGACCTCCTGGACTGTGGCACCTTCTCCCTTCTTCTGAATGAACTTGTCCGGCAGTGGCATTCATTTCTCCAGTCACAGAACACTGACTCTGAGTTCAAGTCAAGCTCGGCTTCTGTCCTCAGGGAGCTCCCATTTTGGTGGGAGAAACAACTCCAATACACAAAATCACAACAAAGTTCTAGAAAGCGCACGCAGGGATGGCCTATAGGTAAGAAACTTGTATTTCTTGAGTCCCTAACCTGTGCCATCACCTCATTAAATTCTGACATCTCTCTGAGGTAGACATTGTTATTCCTCTTTTATGGACTAGCATATTGAGGCCCAGATTGGTGAATAACCTTGTCCATGGTCACACAGCTAGACAGTGTTGGAGCTGGAATTCAAATCTAAGAGTGCCTGTGCCCAACCATGTATTAAGGGTATTCTATGCAGAGGTAACTGCATTTTCAAAGGTGTAGAAGTTTGGAAGCTCATCCAGCTTCTGAGAGCTCTGAGGTCAGTATGTTTAGACTAGAGGGTGAGATTAGGGATGTGGCAGGAGGTGAAGCCAGAGGGGTAGGCAAGGCTCAGGTCCTGGAGAGCCCTGAAGTTGGATGAAGAGTTCAGGGGAGTCAAAACTGGGCTTTGAGCATGAGAGGGGCATGGCTAGTTATGGCACAGAGATCAGTTGCATCCCTGGGTGGGAGTGCAGGCTGTATTAGTTGGGATGCTTTTATCTGCAAATCACAGGAACCCAAACCAAAGGGGTTTAAACATTGAAGAAAATGTGTTTTCTTCCAGAACACCAAAAGGTATTCTGGATACCTCCACGATAGATTAATTTAAGGTCTCCTCATCCTCAATGTGTAGGCTCCAACCCTGTGGTCAAAAAGTGACTATCATTGCTCTAGGACCAGCTCCCCTCCCAGCAACTTCCAAAGGCTAGAAGACTAGAAGGAAGGGAGTGTACTTTCCCTCACATCTCATTGGCCGGAATTGTGTCTCCTGCCCCTTCTAAACCAATCACAAGCAAGAGGGATGGAATGATCAGGGGTAGCTTTGACCAATCATGATTCTCCCCTTGGGTTGGGGGAAATCCCAGCTTGCAGGGCTCAGGGTTCTGTTAGCAAGGAGGAAAGGTCAGGAGGGGAGAATGGTTTGAATGTCAGAGAGGCTGTGATGTATCCCACATTTCATTGTACCTTGAGACATAAACCAACAGTCAGTCCTGGGGAAAGTCATTACTGTAATGATGAGGATGAATCATTTTTAGTCCTCATCCCCAAAACTTTGGACACACTTAGTTCTCCCACAAAAACATTCTCTTGTTTTCAACATAACTTCTCTCCCAACCCTAGTAGGGTTTCTAATGCTCTCTCACATTCACCCCTGTTTTTCTTGGATCCTATCTGAGCCTCCAAGGTCAGTCTCCTGTGACAAAAATAACTTTTATCTGGTTCTTCCAGGGAGCTGGGCCAAGAACTGCTTTCTCATCCCATCCTGGCCTGTCTGCTCACAGGCAGAGCATATTGGTTGGGCCTTGACTGTAGATGTCATATGGCTAGCAAGCTAGATGGCCATGGAAGCAAGAGTGGCTGAGGGGAAAGGGAGGGAGGCTGCCCAAGGGCTAGCAGGCACAGGTACCTCTCCATAGGGCAGCAGAGTAGACAGCCTGGCTGGGGGAAGAGAGACTGGTGCTTGGGCAAGACTTTTAACCACCTAGATAATGCACACTGTCTTCCTAGTAGCTCATTTTAGAGGTGAAGAGCCTGCTGCTCATCAGAATTGGGAATAGTCCAGATCCCAGGGCACATGTGGCAGACACTTTTGGTTGCTTACTTATCAACCATTTCCCTTTCTTTCCTGTTAACAGAAGCCTGATTTTATTGAGTGGAAATATGCTCAGCCCCAGCGGCTGAATTGTGATTGTTCTAAGTTATGGCTATTCTCTCTTACTAATGATAGTGCTAGAAGTGGGCATGCAGTCCAGTTGGGTCCATGAGATATAAGGCTTCACGGAAATAGTTACCTCTTTGATAAGAGGGAAGTTTTTGGAGACAGTTCTTTTTCTGCCTGTCTCCTCCCTTCCTGCTTTGGGTTTTGTCATATAAGGAATGACTGGCTTGAGCTGTGGCAGCCATCTTGTGGTCATGAGGGGAAGGCAGAGAATGGCAGAGAGGCTAATCCTGAATCCGGTGACATTAAGCCACTGAACCAATCCTGAAATTGTCTTCCTCTAGACTTCTTGTTATGTGGAATTATAAATATCTTTATTGCTTAAGGCACTGTTATCATATATTCCATTATTTGCAGCTAAACTCATCTAATTGATATAGCAAGAATGACCAAAATATTTTATTACCAATAAGCCTTAATTGATTGGTAGTAGATGCCATAGGACACTGATTAATTAACGTCTTCCTTGAGCTAGGGATAGAGAAGTGGTAGTGGTAGTGAAGTGTCATATGTTTACCATTCCGGTCCTACATAGGGTAGTCCAATACCTGGCACATAGCAGGTTCTCAAGAAAATTGACTTGTCTCTTAATCTTTACACCTACCAAGCTCTTCTCAGATCAACCCTGTCATCATGTTGCCTTTTCCTTTTAGCTATCATTAGTAGTGTGATTTTCCTTTTCTAGAAAGGCAGGGGATACAGGCCCCAATCTAGACTGTTTTGGTTGCAAATATCATAACTCCTGTTGGGATGGCAGCCTGACTTTCTAAAGGATGAGTACCAGAAACTGGAACATTAGCAGGTGCCTGGCAGGGCATTCCCTCTGTCTCTCAACACACTTCTCCACCAGTTTTCTCTCTCAACAAACCAACTTTCTTCTCTTTGTCCCCACAGCAGTAGGTAGTTGCCTCCCATAGCAAGTTTGTTCAAGATACTAGTTTAATATGTGTCTCATTCTCAATTTGGGTAGCCTAGTGTGGGTCAGGTGTTTATCCTGGTCCAGCTAGCATAGCCAGGAAAGCAGGATTACGTATCAACATGACTTTATGGGTCAGCTGGGTAGAGCAGTAGGTTTGGACTGCTATTCTAAAACTGGACTGTCCAATGTGGTCACCATTAGCTCCATGTGACTATTTGAATTTAATTTTAAATTAATTGAAATGAAATAAAAAGCCCACTTCTCTATATATTTGTAGTGGACTGTTTGCCCTACTAGGCTGGGAGCACCATGAGGTGTTTGTGGGGAGAACTTTGTCTGCCTAATAAAATAAAAACGTCAGTTCCTTATTTGTACTAACCACATTTCAAATGTTCAGTGGCCATGTGTGGCTAATGGGTACTGTATTGGCCAGTGTATATATGGAACATTTTCATAATCACAGAATGCTCTGTTGGGCAGTGCTATTCTAGAAGTTATGCACTATACTTAGTGATGATTGGTCAGAGCTAAGAGGGCCCCTAGGTCCCTTTATTGGGTAGGGTACAAGCTACATTCCTATAATAAGAGACCCATAACACTGTGGGTTAAATATAATAGAAGGTCCTTGCTTTCCTAGGTAACAGTCCAAGTCTGGCATGACATCTCTGAAGTGTCAGCATTTGTTTATTTCACTTTTGTTGGTTAGCCTTCTTTAGAGTGTGGCTCATGTCTTCATGGTTATGATGGGGCCAGCCAGCTTAATCTGTTGGGGGAAAAGAGGAGGAAGGAAGGATATCCCCCTTTCTTTAATAGACAGATCTTGGTAGTTGCACACATCCCTTCTGCTCTCATCCTGTTGGCCAGACTTGGTCACATGGGCCCTTATAGCTGTAAAGGAGCATAGAAAATGAAGTCTTAAGTTAGGAGGCTATCACTACATTGGAAGAGAATAAGCAGCCTCTACCACAAGACTATCTTACTCAACCCCTCCTTTTTGCAGATGAAGAGATAGAAACAGACAATGGGACAGTGGCAGAACAGTCACATTTGACTCTTGTCTTGGTGCTCTTTTACTGCCTCGCTGCAGCTGTTCATTCCCTTTATTTATTTTTAATATTATTTTGTACATGGGTAGTTCCCTGGTGGGGAATCGAACCTAGACCGCAGCGTTGACAGCACCAAAGCCTAGCCACTATAGCACCAGGGAACTCTGTTGTTCATTCCCTTTAAGCAGCTATTCTGAAGGTCCAAACACTTCTATTTACTTGGTTAGAACTTAGTCACATGGTCACACCTAGCTGCAAAGGAGGCTGGGAAATGTAGTCTTTCTTCCATGTGACCACGTATCTCTAAACCAGGGGAAAAAAATGATAGGATGAATGTTGGCATGCCTTTAGTATTTTCTACCACACAGTCCTGTCAGAGACTTTAGCCTAGAGGAGTATAGTGATATTGGACATAAATTAAACTCTTAATGAATTAGTGACAATTGTAATGTGTGCTGCATGGGAGCCCATGTCACAGTGGTAACTGCTGACCTGTCCTCTGACCAGTCAAATACATGAAGGAGGTCTCACCATATTTCAAGAACTCTGCTGGAGGGACCTCGGTTGGCTGGGACTCGCCTCCTGCCTCACCCCTTCAGCGGCAGCCTTCCTCCCCTGGCCCCCAACCCCGGGACCTCAACAGTGCCAAACACGTGTCCTTGAAGATGGCTTATGTGTCAAGGAGGTGTACCCCCAATGACCCGGAGCCCAGGTAAGCCTGTGGTGGGGGTCACCTCAGACAGGCATGCCCTGGTGTGAGGTGATGGGGCCAAAGGAAAGATACCCCTGTGTTGTACCTGACAAGCACGATGCCTAAACATAGTTGGTGCTTAAGAAATGTTTCTGAATGGATGCAAGAGTGAAGTTATGGGGATGATGGTGTGCTTTGCTTCCCTCTTTTTCCCCTGGGTAGTTCACATCTGAGGAGGAACTTGGTGTGCAGAGGAGCCCTGGATTCCAGTCCTGCCTGATTCGCTTTTCCTCACTGACCTTTAGGTTCTCCATTGTGAAATAAGGTTGTTGCACTCAGTGATCCCCTCAACTCTGCGGAGGTTCTGAGATGTCTGGTAACATTTGTGTAAGGGCCATGGAAAGTCACCATCCTTTGCATCTGAGCAGGCCTTAGCAGTTCATTGTTGATAACATTGATACCAACCAACATTATTGAGTGTTTACCATGCACAATTTCATTTAACTCTCACAGCAATTCTATGAGCAAAGTCCTATTATTTCACTCCCATTTTATAGATGAGGACAGAGAGAGGAAGTAACCTGCCCAAGATCACACAACCAGGAAGGGATGGAACTTGCCTCATTCCAGGTAGCCCTCTCTGCTTTAGAAGCTGCAGGTGCCTGAGTGATTGTGGTGTTTGAATGGAGTATATGTTGATCAAGTGGGGTATGTAATTTTGGGGGTGGTATATACTCATATACGGCATGGGCATAAAAGGCTGTGCTGTGGGTCCAAGTTACAGCTGAGTTTCAATACCAGGCAAATGCCCAACATTGGCCTGGAGGGCCACTTACTGTCCAGCATCCCAATGTTCTGGCTCTACTTGATGCCCTAGCTGCAGCTTGCCCCCTTGAGGCAAGAAGTGATATTTCACAGGTCATTAACGGGTGCTCTGCTAAAGGGGTCTTTGGTGTTGGGTGAAGGTGAGGTACTATCCATTAATCCTTCCTAAGACTCAGAACCTTAGGTTGATGGTTTTCCCAGCCTGATCCCGGACATCACCTCGTATGTCCATGTATTACTATGTGTGTGCATGGGTAGGTGGCTTGTGAATGCAAGTGTTTGTATTTATACGTGAGCATTTGCAAGGGCGTGGGTGTAGGTTTGTGCATATGTGTTTGTGTGTGTGTATGTTAATATTCATATGTGTATATGCATATATGCACACATGCTTGACCATGTGCACACATCTGTAACTACATGTGTAACTTGAAGATAATGGGTTCCTTACCAGCATAATATCCCAGCCAAAGGAACACAATCTGATAACTCAAATATAATGAAAAATAATTTTCACTTTTACTTAAGCTTACATTGGGTTGCAAGTATCAGAAACCCCAGTAAGCAGTGACTTAAATAAATGATAGGTTTATTTTTCTATATGTTTAAAAAGAAGTCCTGGCGTTCCCTGGTGGTGTAGTGGCTTAAGGCTTCAGCGCTGGCGCTGTCAGCACTGCGGCCTGGGTTCGATTCCCAGCCAGGGAACTACCCACATAAAAAAATAAAAAAAAAAAAAGAAAAGAAAACAAAAGAAGTCCGGGGTCAGCTGTTTATTTTGGCTGCTTTCGCTGCTCAGAAATGCCCTTAAGGCATCAGGCTTCCAGTTTTTTTCTCTGCCATCTTTATTGTGGATTTTCTTCTTCTCAGAGGCATGATGGTGGCTGCGCCACCTAAGCGTGTGTCCGTATTACTGACAGGATGAAGGCAAGAGAGAAAGGAATTTTTCTCCTGGTATTTTGTTCTACTGCTGCATAACAAACCACCCTAAAATGTAGTGTCTTAGAAGAGAGCAGTTTATCATTTCTCTCAATTCTGTAATCTGGGCTTGCTCAGCTGGCCAGTGCTTCTGTTCTGTGTGGTATCTGCTGGGGTTGGAAGTCCAAGAGGGCTGCTTCACTCATATGTCTGCTGCCTTAGCCAGGATGGTTGGAAGAGGTGGGGGCTGGCTGAGCATTCCTCTTTCTGAATGACCTTTTCAGGTGCATAGCTTGTTCTTCCTTGCAGGGTAGTTGGCCTCAGGGTAGTTGGATTTCGTGGTGGCTTGAGAATGCCAAAATGTCACTTCTGCCACATTTTATTTGTTAAAACAAGTCACAGGGTCAAAGAGAGCAGAAATAAACTTCACCTCATCATGAGAGAAGTGGACTGTGTGTACAGGGTTGGGTGGGTTTGTTGGAGACTGTCTATGGAGACGACCACATCTAAGAAAGCTTTACCTTTCATTCAGGAAGGGACTTCTATCTATATCTCATTGGTCGGAACTGGGTCACATGGCCAGCCCTAGCTGCGAGGGAGTCTGGGAATTCAAGTATTTTGCTTTTTAGCTCTGCAGTAGAGGAAGGCAAAGGTGAAAGGACTTGGAGTGGGTGTTGTGTGAGCCGTCCTCCAGTTTCTGTCCTACATCATCTGTTACAGAAAGACCAAAGGGGTGTGAATTTTTAATGCCCCACAGAACATTTTAAAA
Organism: Lyroderma lyra; assembly: GCA_004026885.1. Lineage (NCBI taxonomy): Eukaryota > Metazoa > Chordata > Mammalia > Chiroptera > Megadermatidae > Lyroderma > Lyroderma lyra. Next base: position 23,327 of record PVJL010006977.1, read on the forward strand.
TCCTGTCTATGTCGCTATTCCTCTGGGTACCCCCCTGAAGCCCTCCCCACCCCGCACTTGCCTGCATGGCTTTTCATCTCCCTCCCTTTTCCCTACTCCAGTCCTCTGGCTCTTTTTATGTTAACCAATTTGGCCCAGCAAGCCTCTTCAGTTTCTGTACTTTCCCCCCCTAATTAGTGTATTACTTTGGTTCTCTGCCACAAAGGAGAACCTGGGAGTTGGCTCAAAAGGCAGTTTTTCTCCTTAGAAAACCAAGAGAAAAGGGCAAGATGATGACTCTTCACACAGTGATAATTTTGGTCCCAATCACACATGTTTGAGTGAGTATGTGTGTATGTCATGGTCTGTTGTTCCCAGACCCTCCTGAGGCTCCAACTACTGTGTCTAGAGCCCCAGCAGCAAGTGTCGCTCCCGATTCTCTCATGGACATCCCCTGTGGTTTCTTCTGGTTTTGTAGTAGTTGGGGTTTTTGGGTCAGATTTCAGAGTTGGGCTGCTGCAGCTCAGTGGACAGGCCCTCCCCTCCATTTCACTTGTGCCTGCAGGTATCTGGAAATCTGTTCAGCAGATGGCCAGGACACCCTCTTCCTGAGGGCCAAGGATGAGGCTAGTGCAAGGTCGTGGGCAGCTGCCATCCAAGCCCAGGTCCACACTCTGATGCCCTGGGTCAAGGACGAGCTGCAGGCGCTGCTGGCAGCCACCAGCACAGCTGGGAGCCCGGACATCAAGCAGATCGGCTGGCTGACTGAGCAGGTGCCTACTGGGCCTGGGACCTATTCTTCCCTCTCTCCCCACCAGAGCTGACCAGATTCCCATTGCCCCTCACTACCTCCTCAGCCTGGCCCTCTGACCTCTCTCCTCCCCACCCCTCCTCACTGCTGGTTTGTTCCCTGCAGCTGCCTGGTGGGGGCACAGCACCCACCTTGGCCCTGCTGACTGAAAAGGAGCTGCTCCTCTACTCCTGTCTCCCCCAGACCCGTGAGGCCCTGAGCCGGCCAACCCGGACTGCCCCGCTCATCACCACCAGGTATCAGTGGGCAAGCAGGAGTGTGTGTCTCACCTAGAGCTTGGGGGGTGGGGGTGATGCTCCAGATGGGCTTCAGAAGCTGGGGACTCCAGCCCCATTTTGTCTTGAGTTATTTCTCAGGTGAACTGAAGCAAGTCTCTATCCTGTCTGGGCCTTGGTTTTTTCATCTGTAAAATGGGGGCTTGGAATAGAAGGATGTGAGGTCCCACCAGTCACTCATTTTTTGATACCTACTCTGTACAATGAGTCTTGTGCTGCATGGTTTGGAGGTTAGGGAGCTGACCCCAATAGTCTCTCCCCTCAGGGAGCACCCAGTCTAGGGGTGGGGAGGGGAGACTGACTCAGGAGCAACCTTTACAATGCAGAGTGGCAGGAACCACTTAACTCTACCTGGCTTGGTGGGGGAAGGCTTTAGGCAGAAGGTGGCACTGGAGCTGAGTAGAAGTTTGCTCTTGAAGAAAGGGTAGTACAGCATCTTACACAGAGAGAGCAACATAGTAAAAGGTACAGAGGCATGTATTGTGTTCATGGAGCTATAAGTATGCTATAACCAGTGTGTGTAGCATCTATGCAAATGGAGAGGAAGGAGTGTGATTTTGCAGAGCCTCTATTGCCTGGTTAAGGAATGTTATCTTTATCTTAAGAGTGGGGCAGAGTTAGAGTTTTAGCCCAGGAGTGAGGTGACTCAGGTTGTGTTTTAAAAGAATCCCTGTGGCTGCCAGGTGGAAAATGCTCCTGAAGGGCAGGATGGAAGCTGAGAGGCTGTCCTGCTGTCACGTAGGAGAGATGGTGGAGGTGGGTGGAGGCAGCAGATGGAAAAGAAAGGCCTCATTTGCATTGGAAAACACATGGGTGGTAAAATTAACCCAGCTTAGTACTTGCCAGATGGAGAGGGTGAGGGAGATGTCCAGATGAATGGATGAACAGGAGGCTTGGGGCTTGTGTCTGGGCAGGCAGTGGGACTGCGGGTGGAAGTGCAAAGGGAAGAGGTCAGAGCAAGATGCCAAGTTGAGTCCAAATGGGTGAGAGAAGAGGCGAGACCTTGGGGACTTTTGGGCCCACAGCTCAGGGCTGGAAAGTGGGGGACTGGGGATCACCAGCAATTCCAAGGGGAAATGAGGCCACAAGAGAGAGAAGAGGTTATGGAGTGAGAAGCAAAGAGGGTTAAGGGCCAGAACTCTGAAGTCTGTTGCCCAGAGAGGAGCAGTGAGCTGCCCAAGGTTACATACCATGTGGGAGTCAAGCTGCAGGGTCTGGGCCCCTGTCACCCATCTCCTCACCCTGGCCTGGGCTCTGGCACATGTGTCAGGAGCTTGCTGCCTACTAGGGATAAGCAGGTCATGGGTTGCTGACCCAATCAAGCGACTCACTAATTCAGGCCACAAATGTCTACTGAGCACATACTATTTGTCAGCCATTGTTTTAGTTGCTGGCAATATAGTAGTGAACAAGTTAGATAAAAATATTTACCCTAGATGATGTTCTAGTGAAAAAGACAATAAAAAATGAACTGAAACAAATAAGAAATAAGTATAATTTCTGGTACCATGATGTAAAGTAAGGCTAGTGAGTGGAAGGGCACTGCTGTGGACAGAGAGGTCAGAGAAAGTGTCTCAGAGGAGATGACATTTGAGCAAAGATACTCAGGGAAGAGTATACTCAGCAAAGGGAACGGCATGTGCAGAGGTGCTGAGGCAGGATTGTGCTTGGTGTGTTTGAAGACACTGGTACAGCTGAAGCTGAGGGAGTGGTGGGAGGGCAGCAGAAGATGGTCTCCCGTAAGTCAGTCAGTGCTGGTCTGGAAGTCCTGTCCCCACATTAGGTGGTAAAGGAGTCACATCCTTCCCAGGTTGCTTTCACCTTGGCCAAGCACTATTTCTCTGCTGCCCGAGGCCTCACGCTTACTTTTCTGCTCCCCTCTGCCCCCCAGGCTAGTGCACTCAGGCCCCTCCAAGGGTTCGGTGCCCTACGATGCAGAGCTCTCCTTTGCCCTGCGCACGGGCACACGCCATGGTGTGGACACTCACCTGTTCAGTGTGGAGTCACCACAAGAGCTGGCTGCCTGGACCCGCCAGCTGGTGGATGGCTGTCACCGGGCCGCTGAGGGTGTACAGGAGGTGTCTACAGGTGGGTTGGTTGGTTTAGGAGTGCCTCTCTGGTAATGAGCCTCTTATCCCCAGAGACATTCAGGCTTCCTTCTTTAGGGTGCTTCAGAAAGGAATGGAAAGGGGGGTTTGGGGTCTCTGAGGGCCTTCTCTTTTGGACGTGCAGGTGCCTTGGTAGGTAGTGAGACTCTTTTCCCTGGGGTTTTTCTTGCCCTGACCATGTAGTTTTAGTGATGAGGATGTGAGAGATGGCACTTGAGGTGAGGTAGGGTTGCCAGAAAAAAATACAGGACACCCACTTAAATGTGAATTTCAGATAAACAAGTATAAGTAGTCCAAATTATTCATTGTTTATCTGAAATTCACATTTAACTGGGCAGTTCTACAGGTTTCAAGGTCTCCAAGGCCATGCTTGGTGGGTCTGCTGATGCCTTGGTAGGGAGTGGGCCTCCTGTCCATGCAAAGTTTAAGCTCCCCCTTCCCCGTTCTGGTGCTGCTAGAAGTGGGACTAGCAGTGGGGTATGGTTTTTCTGGGGTCCCATCTTTCTTATTTTAGGTTGGGAGTGACTGTGCAGGGTGGGTGTACAGATGGCATGACAGACAATGGGCTGTCCCTCCTAGTAGTAGTCAAACCCCACTTTTGGAGCTGCCAGTGGGTGCTGGAGGTCAGGCTTATGGTGTTTGAGGTGCCAGCTGTGCCTGTCCCCATGTGCCCTCCCTGCAGCCTGCTCATGGAATGGCCGTCCCTGCAACCTCTCTGTGCACATTGACAAGGGCTTCACACTGTGGGCAGCTGAGCCGGGTGCAGCCCGAGTTGTGCTGTTCCGACAGCCCTTCGAGAAGCTGCAGATGTCCTCAGATGATGGTGCCAGTCTCCTTTTCCTGGACTTCGGGGGTGCTGAAGGAGAGATTGTGAGTGGAGGGGGAGGGAGGCTATGCCCTCCTGGAGGCAGGCTAGATGGAGATCTTGACCCTTCTCTCTATCCACCCTACAGCAGCTGGACCTGCATTCGTGCCCCAAAACCATGGTCTTCATCATCCACTCCTTCCTCTCAGCCAAAGTCACGCGCCTGGGGCTTTTGGCCTAGAGGTCACCAGATGCATTAGTCCTGAGGAGGGGTTGTCTACCACCTGGCCTGACCTGGCCCTCCGCTGACTGCCTACCTGCTCACCACCGGGCTGAGAGAAGGAACAAGAGTGCAGAGACCCAGCCCCTGAGGGAGGCTGGGATAGTCTTGGGGACTGGGACCCAGACTCAGGACACAGTGGATCCTGCCTGTGATGGGGTAGCTCCCTGCTGCCCCTCCCCACATTTCCCCACCAGTGCCTTCTGCAGAGAGATATTTTGTATACACAGAAGCCATTCCAAGCTTGGGAGCTGCCCCTGTGGGGATCCTGACCCCAGCCAACAACTGCCAGGCCTCCTAGAGGCCACTAAGTCACCCCAGAGGCCCTGAAGCTGGAGTTCCCTGAGGCAAGAGAAAGAGGAGGAGCCTTTCTGTACATTTCTCCCTTAACTCTACCACCTTGGGGCATCTGGTTTTTCCCTTCACTCTCTCTCTTTCCTCCTTACTCTTGGATAAATAAACAGCCTGTGAGCACATAGGCAGCTTGGCTCCGTGTCTGTGGTTTCTACTTTGGCTGTTGGGTCCTGTGGTGGCCCCTGAAGTCCCAAGATGGACCAGACCCAGGACTGGGGCCCCTTTCCTGGGAGAAAAGCAGGCCTTTACCCATAGGTCTGAAGAGAGAGTATTGGTTATCTATTGTTGTATAACTAATTTCTCCCAAGTTTAGCAGCTTAAAACAACAAACATTTATTAACTTTCAAGTTTTATGGATTAGGAATTTGAATGGGGCTAAGCTGGGTTGTTCTTGTCTTAGGGTCTTTCATGATGTTACAGTGAAGTTGTTGGCTGGGGCTGTCCTCATCTGAAGGCTTGACTGGGGCTAGAGAATTTGTTTCCAGTATTGCTCTCTCATGGCTGTTGGCAGGAAGCCCCACTTCCTTACCACATGGGCCTAACTGTAGGGCTGCTAGAGTGTGCTCATGACAAGGCAGCTGGCTTCCCCCAGAGAAGAGAGAGCCAAGAGGAGTTTATAATGCCTCTTAGGACCCAGTCTTGGAGGTCACATACTGCCATTTCTGCTTTATTCTGTTCATTAGAAGTGAGTCAGTAAGCCCAGCCCACATTCAAGGGGAGGGGAATTAGGCTCCAACTTTTGAGGAAAGAGATGTCAAATAATTTGTGGACCTATTGTAAAACTCTCATAGAGGGTCTCTGGGCCCTTTCCTGCAGAAGGGAGGACACTCAGAGATGCTTTGTGGAACATTCTTTGAAAACTGTACTGTGCGGGTTGGATGTGAATTTGCCATGTTTATAACTCCTTACTTGCTTGCGTTGTCCAGAAAATCACAGTGACAACAGTAAAGAGCTTACATTTAGAGAGTATTTGCTGTCTACCAGACACAGGGCATAGATTTCTTCATTGGATCCTCACCACACATCTCTGTGGTAGGCATGATGATCTCCATTTCACAAGTAAGGAAACTGGGACTCAGAGTGGGAGGGTGACTTGCCCAAAGCTATGAAATAGCTAAGCTTGAATTTTCAAATTAGGTCTTTCTGACTTCAGAGCCCTTGTGCACCTTAGAAAGTGTCTGGCCCTGCACCGTCCATTAGAAATACTATATGAGCTACATATGTAATTACAAGTTTTCTAGTAGCTATATTTTAAAAAGTAAAAAAGAAACAGATGAAAAAATTATATTAATATGTTTTATTTAACCCAATAGATCTGAAATATTATCACTTCACCACAAATATAATAAAAATTTGTTAATGAAATGTTGTACATGCTTTTTCTCATATTAAGTCTTCAAAATCTGGTATATATTTTATACCTACAATGCATCTCTACTTAGATGCCAAATTTTCATTGGTCATACATGATCTGTATTTAGATTTCATAAAAAAATAGATTTCATAAAATTCACAGTTTAAAAAAGTAGATTCACATACCCAAGTTGTTCCAAATGTACTGAAGTTTTCCAATAACTAAATTGTGTCAGTTTTTCCAATTAAAATTAAATTAAGTTAAATTCAGTTCTTCATTCACACTAGCTTCATATCAAGTGCTCAGTAGCCACATGTGGCTAGAGACTATTGTATTAGGCTAAGAAGTTCTAATCACACCTCCACATGAGGCAGCTGAGGCCCATATGAAGTCATATAACAAGTCAGAGCCAGAGCTGTTTCTAGAAACTTGGGGAAATGCAGAGATATTCCATCCTTGCCCACTCATCCATCTATCTGCCCATTCATCTGTTAATCCACTGTTCATTTGAGTATTATCTAGTGCACACTTACTCTGTGGTAGTCCTTGAGCCAGGAGCTGATTTGCTGGGAGCAAGACTGACAGGTCCCTTTGCACAGGAGAAAGAAAGTCAGTGGAAGCTCTCTCAATCAAATGTGTGACTCAGATTGGGCAGACACATGGAAATAGCAGAAAGGCCAGTGGGGATCTGACCTCCTCTGGCGGGGTGGTGGGGTGATTTAGAGATTTCAGAAGGAGACCTGAAGCTGATGTCCATCCGAAGGAGAATGCTAAAGATCTGCTTAGTGCTGCAATAATGCTGTGCAGAAAAACAACCCCAATCTCAGTGGCCATGGCAACAAGCATTTATTTTCATACTCCTGGGGCAGCTGTAGTTGACTGCCGTTTGACTAATAGAAGCTGGGCTTGATTGGGTGGCTTTGGTCTAGGCTCTGGGTTGGGCTCAGGTCTGCTTTATATTTGTTCCTTCTGGAGCCCAGGATGAAGGGTATCAGCTCCCAGGGCAGGCTCTTCACTCGCACCCACCACAATTCAAGCGCTCAGTTGTCACATGCAGACTACTGGGTACCTCCCAGAGCTAAAGTTCCCAAGTGCCCAAGCGGTGGAGTGGAGGTTTTTCAAAGCCAGCAGCCTGCACCCACCCGAACCGTACAGAGGAGTACTTCCGTTGGAACTACCCGGACAGAAGTCGCGGCGGAACGGAAGTCGCGCTTAGAGGGGAGCGGGGCCGGCTGCGAGCAGCTTCCGCTGAGTGATGCTGGGCGCTCCGGCTGCGGGAGGTGAGCCGGGAGCCGGTAGAGGTGCCCTGCACACTCGCCCACGCCAGGGGCAGGAGGGGCGGCGGAGACCCGGAAATGCGCGGTGTTCAAGGCGGGGATGGCGCGCTGGCTACGGCGCGGACCCTGGGGTCAGACTGTTGGGGTTCGCACCCCAGCCCCTCTGCCTACTCGCTTGTGGTCTTGGGCAAGACACCCCACTTCACCCCCAGCCTTAGCTTCATTATCTGTGAAGTGGGGATGATAGTAGGACTGGTCTCACAGAGTCGCTGTGAGGATTAAATACGGTAATCCGTGGGATGCGTTTAGCACCACGCCTGACACAATAACCACTAATACAATGTTTGGGATGTTTTATTGCTTATGTTTATTTATATTGAGAAGAGGCTATTGCTGACAAATACCACTTAATTTCTGAGTCCCCACAGAGGTCCCTACATTGTGCTGTGCAAGTATTTGTATTATCACATTTGGTACAACAGACATGAACATAGGTACTATTATTCCTGTTTTACACATGTAGAAATGGAAACTCCCAGAGCTTAAGAATTTCCCAAGTGCCCAAAGGTAGGTAGGTACCTGGCTAGCGAGCAACTGGATCACGTTCTAACTCTAGGGTCCTAACTGCAATGCTGTGGGCTGTGGATGTGAGTCTACTGTATACCAATTTGGGATTTTAATATCTTCTTTAATTCTCAAAGCATCTCTGGGAGGTAGCTACTACTTTTATCCTTATTTTACAGATGTGGAATTGGCAGCTCAGAGGCAGGAATTTGACTTGCTCAAGGTCACACCGCTAGTAAAGGGCAGAAACGGGTGACTGTAAAGTTCACAATAAAAGTCTGCTGTTCTCTGACACTTGAAAGTAGATTAGCATTGCTTCTATCTAAAGTGCTGGTAGCATATACAGCAGGTGATCAGCTTGGAGAGGTAACAGGCCGTATCAGCACATGTTACATGTGCAGCACCTGCCATGAGCTAGTTATTAGAATGGGAGATGCTCAGGATGGAGATGTGAATGAGATTGGTTTCTTGCCTTCAGAGACCTCCTAGCTTATAATAAGGGATGACAAAAATGTAAGTAGTAAGTAACAACAAAGTGTAATGACTTGTGACAGAGAGTTAGAAGGAGACTTTGGGAACCCAGAAGAGGACCCTAGCCTAGACTTGGGTGTTGGTGGCTAGGACAGATTTTTAGGAGGTAGCAGAGACTTAAAAAGTAGCATAGGAGTTGACCAGATCATTAGAGAGAACAGCATGGGTATAAGCCTAGAAAAGTAATGAAGATTAGTACAAAGGTGTCTGCTATGGCTGGAGTGGGACAATTCAGCCGGGGATGTGAGGTCTATTAAGAATATGTGGTGGAAAGCATGTCTCCCATCTCTTGTACTTTGAGTCACCTAGGTTCTTTCCTAGGAGGCAATCACTGTTTCTTATGCACTCTAGAGATATTATGTGTACTTACAAATATGTACCTTAATATTTCTGCCTTCCTCCACAGATATAAGTGTATATATTAGCATGTAGTCCTTTGCTTTCTTGTTTTTGTCACGTATAGATTCTCACTTTCTAACAGTTGCATTCTTTTTACATTGTATGGATGCACCATGACTTATTTAACTGGTCCCCTACTGATGATATTTATATGTGTTAGATTTTTTTTTGCTATCAGAAGCACTGCTGCAAGAAATATTCTTATACATAGGTCATTTTGCACATGTAAGAGTATGTCTGTAGTATAAATACCTAGGATTGGAACTGCTTGGTTTGTGTGTGTGTATAACTTTGATGGGAAGTGGTAAGTTGCCCTCTGTAAAGGTTGTGCCATTTTCTATTCACCCAGCCATGCGCAGGAAGTTTGAAGGCACTAATTTGAGACTCTTGGAAGGTAGAAGGAGTCACTGATCAGGCATATGGTTCCCATGTTAGAAACTTTCCTTTTGAATGTAGTGAAAGGAAGATCTCAGATAATAAGTAGTTTTCATAGTATTGGGAGGCAGTGTAGTGAGGTGGTCAGCTCTGGTGCTTACTGGCTATGGGAGATTAGTTAAGTTCCTCAGCCTCTCTGTGTCTATTTCCTCAACTCTGGGATAACAATAGTGTCCATTGCCTTTGTTGCTCAGGATTGCTCTGAAGATTTAATGCACTAATATACTTAAAACCCTTGGAATGGTTCCTGGCACAAGCTGCTGCTTAATTTTGTCAGGGCTTCTCGTCTCATCTGTACCACATTTGTGTTTTGAAAACAGACAGCCTTGATTTGCATCTCATCTCTGGCACTCCTTTGTGTGAACTTGGGTAAGTTGCTTCAGTTTTATCACCTGTAAAATAGGGATAATATTAAAAATATCTTTTACTTGGGTTTTTTGAGAATTAAATGTATTAATACACTTGAGGGGCTTAGATCAGTGCCCTGTACATAGTATTCAGTAATTGTTGGTGATGTCTGTCATTCTTTTGCAGACTTTGGGCTGTTTTAGTGCCATGCATCACTTACAGTGCATCCTCCGAGCACAGAGGGGTCTGAGGTGGGGGCCCTTGGCTTCTGTGTCCTGGCTGCTGCTCAGGACCTGCAGGACACATAGCAGTTTCCCTAGTACTGCATGTCCCAGTGCAGAGGGACAGCAGGAGGATGGAGTTCAGAAGGATTTCAGCTCCAGACTGGCCACTGGACCAACTTTTCAGCATTTTTTAAGAAGTGCTTCAGTTCCTCAAGAGAAACTGTCTTCTCCAAATGTGGACGACCCACCCCCCTATCTCACAGAGGATGAACTTTTAGGAAGGCATAGAAAAGGTTGGTTTTACTTTTCTTCTCTCTGGGCTTTCTGCTTTGCTCTTTTCCTGCATCCATGGCCTGATTCTTAACTGTTCTTTTATTAGACTTGGCTTTGGAGGGTCAACAGTGTGGGAAGGCTGCTAAGTTATGACATCATCAAACTCTACCAAATAACATTAATAAAAAGAAACTTATAGTGTTGGTACATGTGACTGAGGATAGAATCCTGGATAGGAGGTTTTGTTACCTTTGGAAACTTTATAATTTCTGTTCTTATTTTTAGTTTGTCTTAAGATACAAGGCAACTTTCACAATTGGTGTTGTAGAAATTCACTTGGTATGTTTAGGCAGAGGTATTCTTAGAAACATTATGTAATCAGTTAAATTCCTTAAGAAAAAGTTTGTTTCCCAGTCAGGGAGCTACCCACAAATAAAAAAAAAAAAAAAAAAAAAGTTTGAAGACACCTTAAGTGACAATCAAACGTTTCCTTTTTTGTCCTGTTTCAAAACTTATTTCCCTTTATAATTCTTAAAGATTTAGTTGTAATCATGTGGTGAAAATTATTTGTAACTTGCTATGTTCATTTAACATTTTTCCAAATAACTATAGTCTTTATATTTAAAATTAAGAAAAAAAGGGTTTTTTTAAATTGCATTGTCAAAAGAAAGGCAGACTGCCACATGTAGTGCCTCATTTGGACGTGTCTGATGTTTTGGAAGCTTGAGTGTCCTACATTCTCCTACACATGGACCTTGAGAGCTTGTCTGGAGGTTCTAGCAGGAAAGTGCAGCTACTTGTGTACCCTTGACTGAAGAACAGTCCTCTTCTCTATGGGAGAAAGTCGTCCTCTTGGATGGAACATGCAGCTTTGGGAGGGACACACACAGAGCAGTGAGGGAGGGAGGAGACACCTGCCTCAATTGCCAGATCAGCTGAGTCAACCCTGGTGATCAACAGGGTGACAGGTGTTACAGCCAGATGCCTTCCTATAATTCAGTTTTTAAAAATTGGTACAAAATATCACATTGTGCTATATGTACCATGATGTTTTCCAACCTGTCCCCTATAGTTGGACATTAGATTGTTTCAGAAGTTTTTGTAGTATTAAAAATGCTATAAAAATACTATGTATAAAGCTAGAGATATAGCTATAGATCTCTATTACTTCTCTTAAAATTTGTTTTCAGAATAAATTTCTAGGACTTGAATTAGTAAATCATGGAGAATGTATATCTTGTGACTGTTGCTAGGTATTCTGCTCTTCTTTATAATTTGTTGTTCCAGTCATTCCCTCGCACATAAATATTGGAGTTTGTTTGTTTGTTTGTTTTGTTTGTTTTTTTAGAAAGTGAGTCAAGGAAGATTTGAAAAAATTTTCCTTTTCTGTCTCTTCCTCTTCCTTCCCCTCTCCTCAAAATTACTGATACTTTCTCTTGGTTTTCATATGATTCTTTGTCATTCAATTATTTTATTTTTTATTTTGTTTTTTATGTGGTTAATTCCCTGGCTGGGACTCGAACCCAGGCTGCAGCATTGACAACGCCAAAGCCTAGCCACTACACCACCAGGGAGCTCCCTCAATTTTTAACTCCATTTGGAATTTATTTGGGTCTGTGAATTAAAGTGTGCTGGTGGGCAGGGGTTGATACAGGAATTTAGTTTGAAGGAGATGGCCCACATGTGAAATTGATGTTCTTAAAACTTTGTGCAGGTATGTTTTACATCATTATAACCATGCTTGCTTTCATTTAAGATGTTTGAAATTACTGTAGGAAGTTGCCTCATTTTTATTTTGTGGCTTTGTGTATCCTCTGGCCACTGCTGCTATCTCCAGAGGCTGGAGAACTTCATTTTGAGAAGGAGTGTAACATGTGGCATTTTTTTTTTTTTTTTTTGCTTTTTGGTATGTGGGTAGCTCCCTGACTGGGAATCGAACCCAGGCCGCAGCGCTGACAGCGCTAGCGCCGAAGCCTTAAGCCACTACACTATCAGGGAACTCCACATGTGGCTTTAAATTAATTTTTTCCCTTTGTTGATAATCAGTGCTGTCAGCTAGTCTTTCCTTTTCAAATTGTTTTTGGAATCATATTCCCTTGATTCTTAGGTGCATGTTTTTCCCGTATTTTAAATGACATGGCTTATAATTGGTATGTGTATATAATGTAGTATTTCTTTTGTTTTGTAAGGCTTTCATTAATTTGGTGGCATATCTGGCAATTAATGGTGTCTTAGGATTTAGGCAACAGGGGACTTAGTGGATAACCAGCTGTGTCAGGTGTTTCTGGGCATTTGGGAAGGAGACCTTTTGAGAGATGGGGTTCCTTTTGTCTGCCTACCATGGAATTTTCCTCTTGTTGCAGTCTACTTTGAGACCTATGGCTGCCAGATGAATGTGAATGACACAGAGATAGCCTGGTCCATCTTACAGAAAAGTGGCTACCTGCGGACCAATAACCTTCAAGAGGTGCTCATATTTCCTATTTCCCTATGTTTCCTGAGCCTGGGCGAGACTGCATCTGTGCCAGATTTTAGATGTAGTTTCAGGAACAGGGCCGGGCCTGGTGAGAGTGAGTGAGTTCCTTTGAGTGAAGTGTGTAGTATGGGACCAAGATGTACATTTCTTTCAGTTGTTTTGAACATTTTAAGGTGGTGCTCACCTTCAGGCAAAGAACTAAGTTTAAAATAGACTGTGAGGAGGGGGAGAATGGGAGTTAGTGTTTAATGGGTACGGAGTTTAAGTTGGGGAAGATGGAATAGTACTGGCAGGTGGATGGTGGTGCTGGTTGCACAGCAGTGTGACTATATTTAATGCTACTGAGTTGTACACTTAAAATTGGTTAAATGGTAATTGTTATGTATGCTTTTCCACAGTAAAAGCAAAGGGCCATGGGCAGTGATTCTACAAGGCTAATTCAAAAGATTGTGATTTTATTCTTTTTTCTTTGCTCTCCCTCAGGCTGATGTGGTTCTCCTTGTCACATGTTCCATCAGGTGAGAATTTGTTCTTTATGTAGAGAGTGAATGGATATTGTATTACATAATAATGCCAGAGCTGACAGTGCCCGGCTGGCCTACCTATGGAGGTGAGCCAGTGGACTTGCAGTTTTACAGCAGTGGAGATAGTAATGATAGAACTGCTTAACAGTTACTGAGCACATATGGTTTGTCAGGTCCTGCTGAGCACTATACACACATGCACTGAGTAATTTAACTCTCGCAACAACTCTATGAGGTAGATGCTACTATCGAACTCATTTTATAGATGAGGAGACTGAGTGTGCTGAGTCATCCAACTTTTCGTACAGTTTTTCTTTCAGCTTATGACACATGTTTATCATGTAGTTCCTATCATAAAGGCTAGGGTGCAGTCAGTGGTTGGGGGACAGAGTTCTTCTGAAGAGACATGGGTGACATTCATCAGAGGTGAATATACCCTGTTTTTTACTTTGTTTCTGTGTTTAAGTATGTTGATGTTAATATTTCATCAGCTGGATATACTATCAATGAATTAATTAGTCCAACGTTTTTGTTCTGGGAGTCTTTGCTGCAGGACACTGCAAGAGGTAGTTTGGAAGACTCAGAAATGAACCTGTCATGGAGCCTGGCTTTAAGGAGCTTTGTTTGATATGGGAACTAAGATAGATCCGTACATAGTTCTATCATCTGGTGGGAAGCACTAGCTATTAATAAAAAAATAAAAGGATAAATTTCTAAATATGAGGGAAAGTATAGTTAAAGAGATAGAGTAGTTAAAAGAATGGAGAATGAACTGTCCAACAGAGTAGAATTGGGGAAGGCTTTGTGAAGGAGATCGTTTTTGAGTTTGGCTTAAAGCTTATTAGGACTTAGAGATATGCAGGGAAGGCATCATTCTAGGATGATGTGTTATAGCAAATAGTGCTTCAGTTGGCTCCCTGCCAACTAAGCCTAATGTCTCCTGACCTTCCCTAAGCCTGAAATATAGATGTTTACTTAAAGGGTTGAAGAGTGTTTTTATTTTCTTTCCTTTGTCCTACTCTTTTAAGATAGCTCTATAACTTATTTGCAGGTTCAGGTCTGTATCTCTTGTTTCTGTAGGGAGAAGGCTGAACAGACCATCTGGAATCGTTTAAATCAGCTTAAAGTCCTGAAAACAAAACGGCCCCGCTCCCAAGTGCCTCTGAAGATTGGGATTCTAGGTATCCGGTAATTTGCAGATTTTGTGAGTTTTGAGACTTGGGCACCATGTAGCTTTATATGCTAGGGAGTCCCTTGGAGGCTGGATTCCCAGTGTGTGAAGAAATCTTGTATCTTGTGCTTACTGTTAGAAGTGGTAGGATTAAATAAGATAAAGCTCATTAAAGGGCTTTTCATAGTGCCTTGGAGTAATAGGTACTCAGAAACTGATCTATCCTTCCTGGAGTCTAATATGGCTTGTGGTGGCATGGAGTTATGAATAGGAGAGAGTTTGGAGTCTAAGGGTGTAGCGTAAATTTACAGTGTAGGCATTTTTCATTGTGACTCCTGAAGCATACCCAAGTGACAGTCCAGATCTGCACTGACCAGTATGGTATCCAGTAGCAACATGCAGGTATTTCAGTTTAATTGAACTTAAATCTTATTAAAAATTTACTTCTTCAGTCTCACTAGCCACATAGTACTGCCAATAACAACACTTGACTAGTTGCTACTGGTTTGAACAAAATAGATAAAGAACATTTCCATCATCTTAGAAAGTTTTATTGGACATCTCTGATCTAGATAGCTGGGAAGCATATTTCAAAAATAAATATTCTGTATCCTCATGTTTTCAGAATTTAGTTACTGTATTTAACTTTAAAACAGACTGTCCATTGTAGAATACTTAAATTCATTCCTCTTGATGATGGATCAGAACACGTATCCTGTTACACATGTTAATGTACTGAGTGATACATACAGGAATATGGAAGCATTAGCTGAAATGTTTTCCATTTCAGTGCCTTCGTTATAGACGTCACTGGAACCCCCCAAATAGGGTTTTGTTGTTGTTGTTTTTTTGTTTTTGTTTTTGTTTTTGGTATGTGGGTAGTTCCCTGACTGGGAATTGAACCCAGGCCACAGTGTTGATAGCGCCAGCACCGAAGCCTTAAGCCACTACACCACCAGGGAACTCCCCCAAATAGGGTTTTTTAATGGTAAAATATGTAATATAAGATTTTCTATTTTAACCCTCTGTCCCCCTCCCCCATTTCACCCTTTCTAAATTATAGTTCAGTGACATTAAGTACATTCACAGTGTTGTGCAATCATCACCACCACCCATTTTCAGAACTTTTTCATCTTCCCAAACTGAGACTGAACCCATTAAACAGTAACTTCCTGTCCCCCTTACCGCAGCCCCTGGTGACCATCATTCTACTTTCTGCCTCTGTGGATTTGATTAGGTACCTCATATATGTGGAGTCATACAATATTATACCATTTTGTGAGTGGCTCATTCATTTAAAGTACTGTCTTCAAGGTTCATCCATATTGTAGCACGTGTCAGAATTTCTTTTTTAAGGGTGAATAATATTCCACTGTATAAATATACCATATCCATTGATGGACATTAGGGTTACTTCCACCTTTTGGTGGTTGTGAATGATGCTGCTATGAACCTGGCTATACAACCAAGAATAGTTCTTAAACAAATGTTTTCAAAGGGTGTTTGTTATAATGGACTTTTTATTAATTTGATAGCCTTATTAATAACAATGGCTTTTTAGGATATGGATGATACCAGCATGGATGGTTAGGTTAACTCACTTCCTATAGATTTTAGCAAGAAGAGGGCAAGAAGAGGGATAAAAAGTATAAGTGCAGTTGTATATCAGTAAGTTTTATTTTAAAAAATAAGTTCCTGATGCAAAATGTTATTTATTTATAGCAACAAGTAATTTTCAATTGAGAAAAGAAGTGGTTCGTGTTTAGAAAGGATTTTGGATGGTGCTTTAATTTTTCCCTGGCATTTAATTGAATTGCTCTTGAGCCCTTTTCCAGGGATTTTCTTGTATAGCAAGCAAGATACAGGTTCCAGTGCTATGGAAGTATTAGGCAGATTTGAGGGATGATGCCAAACTCTTAGAGAAGTTTCTATGTCCTGGTCTGTGGTCCTGCTGAAGATAACATGTACTGAGAAGCCATGAGACCAAATGAATTTGGGACTGGTGCTTCTTTTGTTTTCCTCCCAGGTTGTATGGCTGAGAGACTGAAGGAGGAGATCCTCAAAAGGGAGAAAATGGTGGATATTTTGGCTGGTCCAGACGCCTACCGGGACCTTCCTCGGCTGCTCGCTGTTGCCGAGTCAGGCCAGCAAGCTGCCAACGTGCTGTTGTCTTTGGATGAGACCTATGCAGATGTCCTGCCAGTCCAGACGAGCTCCAGTGCTACTTCTGCTTTCGTGTGAGTCACTGACCAAGAGATGGGGAGTAAATTTCTTCTTTCTCACGTTTAAAATAATATGTTAATTTTATCATTAAGAAATTAATACATGCACATAACTCAGAAGATAAAAAAATGATATATAAAACTCCTTCACACCTGTCGTCTGCAGTCTCCCAGGCCACCTCAGAGGCAGCTGTGTTAGTGGTTTCTTGTATAATCCTCTAAGAAGTGTTTTTTGCATATGCATTTATGTGTATAAAATGGGTTTTTCCTTCTTTTTATGCTCTATTTTTTCTCTTAGGAAAATATCTTGGTCTTTCTGATTTCTTTTTTTTCCTCCTCTGATCTTTTAAGTTAAAAAAACTTAGTTTGGTGACAAAATAGTTCATATTTATTGAAGAATATGTGGAAAAGATAGAAAAACATGAAGAAAGTAAGGATTACCTATATCCCTACCACCTAATGATAAACACTGTTATCATTTTGGTGTACTACAGCTGTCTGGAAAGTATCCAGCTATGTAATATGAAAAATAGCAGCGTTTGTGGTGGGATTTTTTCTGGACAGCCCTCATGTTATCATTGCTGTTCTTTGCTTACTGCTTATGTGTGTATGCTTTGTGTTTGTGTTTATAAAAATGGGCTGTTGGTGTACTTGGTTTTATAACCTTTTCTTATTTAAAATGTTTCTTATGTCATTAAATTTTCTATAACAGATCGGCAAATTGGCTTACAGCCTGTTTTAGTAAATAAAGTTTTATTGAAATACAGCCATGCCTATTTGTTTATATATTGTCTGTGGCTGTTTTCACCACAAAAATAGTAGAATTGAGTAGTGGTGACAAATTGCATGGTCTGCAAAGCATAAAATACTTGCTGTCTGGTATTGTATAGACAAAATTTGCCAACCTCTATCATTTTAATGACTATCCAATACTCTGTTGTTAGAATGCTTAATAAAGATAAGAATTAACATTTATTTAACAATTCTTCAGTGAACATCTTTGATACATATCTATCCATAATTACTTCTTTAAGATAAATTGAGGCTTTCATGTATAGGATGCAAATGAAATAAAGTGAATTAACTTAGATACCTAGTAGTTGGACCAGAAGTAAGTGAGAAATGCAGACCCCCTATGTTTTAAACCCAAGATCTCAGCTCCTTTTACACATTTTATAATATTTATTTATCTATTTTTCTGGTTTAGATGTGAAAAGTTCAAACAATATCTCAATATAAACAGTAGACAGCCCAGGTGTGGTTTGTCTATACCCCATTCCTTTAATACTTATGGTTTGGTTTATTTCTTGGAGTTAGACACTAGTTTTTAAAGATAAAAGATGTCTGCCTTAGTGCTTCTTAGATCTCAGATTGACCCAGATTAGCACATTGCCAAGAGAATTCAGAACCAAAGGATAATGCCAAGGGATCTTTGATTTGCTCCTTGAGTTGGACCAAGACTTCCTACTGCTGTTAATAAGTTCTGGTGCTTTCCTCCCCAGGTCTATTATGCGAGGCTGTGACAACATGTGCAGCTACTGCATTGTACCTTTCACACGTGGCCGGGAGAGGAGTCGGCCTGTTGCCTCCATTCTAGAGGAAGTGAGGAAGCTTTCTGAGCAGGTGAAAAGTTCTCAAGGCTTTCTTACAGAGAGTGTGTTTGTGGGAGGATGAGGACAACTTTTTAGTTTTGTAGTCTGTTCTATCTATAACTGTACAAAGTTAGAATCATACCTGGCCAAAAAGAAATATGTGGGTGTATATCCTTGGTATGCTGCCCACAAATTATAGGCAGATCCACTGTAAAGCTTGTTTAGGAGTTAGCAAAGTAGACTGGAGAGAGCATGAGTTTAGAATCAGATAATTGAGTATGAATTCTGGCTCCAGCACTGTCTCTGGTTTGGTGCCCCATCTATGAAAGAGAATAAAATAATACCTGCCTTGCCAGGTTATTGCTCTTGGAATGATACGGTAGTTTAAATGTTTTTAAACTACCTGGCACATAGTAATTTTTCAGAGAATGACATTATCAGTCTGTTCGTCGATTCTAGGGAAACCTGCCACATCTCTTGTTCATTTTATCACTGTTCTGGCTTACTAGTTGGGGGACAGACAATAGATGAGGGTAGTGGATAAGATCACAGACCACAAGGGAGATAGTATAGTGGCTTAGGGCTTCGGCGCTGGCGCTGTCAGCGTTGCGGCCTGGGTTCGATTCCCAGCCAGGGAGCTACCCACGTACCAGAAAGCAAAAAAAAAAAAAAAGTACAATGTTGCATTAATTTTTGTCCATGTAGATGGTTAGATCCATAAGATAAATTCCTAGGTATGCCATTACTGAAAAAGATTTTTAAAAAGTTATTAATGACATTATTTGTACAATTGTTAAATATTTAATTTATGAAATGTTAGATAACAGTACTATATCAGAATTTATGGTTTTGATAATTGTCCTGTGATTATATGGGAGAATGTCTTATTTTTTAGAAAATATATACTGACATTTAGGGATAAAAGTGTGTGATGTTTGCAACCTATTCTCAGATGGCTCATAAAAATGTGTATTTACATATGTGTGTGGAGAGCAAGTGTATATACGTCTGAGTGCATGCATGTGAATGATAGATAAATGAGGCACAATGTTAACTGTCAGTAACTGTCAGTAAACACATGCAAACAGTATATGGGAGTTTTTCGTACTATTGTAATTTCCCTGATGTCAAAATAAAGTTATGAAAAAATAGTATTTACATTTTTCTTTTTCTTTCTGAAGATTTGTATTGTAAATTTTCAAATGCAACACAAATGGAAAGAATAGTACAATAAACATGTGTATTGACTTTTTGTAATGTTTTCTTTATATGCCTATCTCTGTGGATGTATTTTTTCTGAATCCTTTGAAAGTAAATTGTAGACATCAGTCCATGTAACCCTTCATACATCAATATGCATCTTCTCAGAATAAGAAATTTTAAATTTTCCCTTCTTAATCATAATATATTGTACATAATTACATTTAGGAAATTTAACAATTAACTAATATTATCTAATATGCAATCCATATGCATAATTTATTAATTGTCCCCAGATATCTTATTGCCATTTGATTTTCAAAGCAAGATCCAATCAAGATTTGTGGTTTCATTTGTCCATTGTATTTCTTTAATCTCTTAATCTAAAGCAGCCCTTTCAATTTTTGTTGTTTGCTTTAAGTGATGCATTTTTTTGAAGAGATCAGATATATCTAGATTTGTTTGATTGCTTCCTCATTTAAACTATTCCCCTGAATTCTGGTAAACTGGAAGTTAGGTATAAAAGCTTGATTCAATTTAGGCTAAATATTTTTTGGCAAGAATATTTCATAGATGATGATTATGTAACAGTCATCTGACAGAATGGTTTCCTAATTTGATTTATGGTGCTATAAATTAACCATTATTGAACATTGAGTTTGCATTCAGTTTTTTGCTACTTTGAAAAATGTTTTGAAGCTAAGGTTTTGTTCTGAAGTTCAGGGCTTCACACAAGATGCCCAAGCATGAAATTATTGGGTAAAGACAGAACACATTTATGGATGGCTCTTGCTGGGTAGATTCAGCTAATTTTAATTAAGTGATTTAGTATGAAGCTACCAAACTAGTGTTTAAAGTGCCTCTTATATATTTTCCTCTTTTCAGGGGCTGAAAGAAGTGACACTCCTTGGTCAGAATGTTAATAGTTTTCGGGACAATTCAGAGGTCCAGTTCAACAATGCAGTGTCCACCAACCTCAGCCGTGGCTTCTCTGCCAACTATAAAACCAAGCAAGGGGGCCTTCGTTTTGCTTACCTTCTGGATCAGGTCTCCAGAATAGATCCTGAAATGAGGATTCGTTTCACCTCTCCTCACCCCAAGGACTTTCCTGATGAGGTGCATATCAACTGTTAACTGTGCCAGACTGATTTAAGCATGTCTGTCTGGGATAGACAGAACATGGTTTCAGCAAAAAAGTAAAGGATTTGGTTAATTCATATGTTTGGTTTAATCAGCCTCATAACTACTTGAAAATTAACCTTGGTAGAGAACAGTGGGGGTGTTATTCCTTTCTGCAAGATTCTTTGGTAAGACTTTGATGACTTTTAATGTATCCTTTTTATCAGGTTCTGCAGCTGATTCATGAGAGAGACAATATCTGTAAACAGATCCACCTACCAGCCCAGAGTGGAAGCAGCCGTGTATTGGAGGCCATGCGGAGGGGGTCAGACTTGCTTGGGGAGGGGGTATCCTGCACCTTTCCATGTTTTCTTAAGGACCAAGCAGTGTCTAAGAACCTAGTGTAGTGTGTGGCACATAGTAGCTGCTCAATAAATATTTGTTATATTAAACTCCTGGACATTGAAGTTTGCTTTTGTTAAGGATTGGATTACTATTCCATTTGTTTAGCATGTTTTTAAATAAGCACCTACTGTGTGGCATATTCTGAGATTTTAATCCTTTAGTTTTTAATATTAAAGTTTTTTAGGTCTTGGAATTTAAATGTCTATGTATTCACTTACTTTGGGAATAATAAATATTGTAGAGATAAGACTGGAAGGAGAATGACAGATGGCAAGCTGTATGGAACTAGTGTTTTGCCTTGTTTTTGACATTGGCAAAGAGTTTTAGAGATCCTCTTAAAGTTTAATTTGTCTTGATATGTGAGTTAAATACAAAAGGCTATTTAAAATAATTTATACTCTTGAACTGAAAACTCAGGCCCTAGATTAGGTTACAGTACAGGATTTGGATCATAGGGGATCTTTTGGACACTTTAACCTACTCTTGGACTATCTTATGTGGGTGAGAAGCGATTACATGTGGTAATTCATAGTGTTACCTTTTAATAGCATTCATTTAAAGAAGATTGGTTCATCTAAGCCTTTTCTTTTTGTTCTTTATTGCAGCTACTCAAGAGAAGCTTATATGGAGTTAATTCATCATATTAGAGAGTCTATTCCAGGTACATTTAAGAAGTGTATTCTGAGTATGTTACTCTACCAGTGACCACAGTCTTGGTCAGGCAACACCTACAGCAATACCTTATGACACCTTTTACACTACTTTTGCTTCTCTTCCTTTTTGTTTCTTTCTCTTTACTTCTTTCTGATTTTTTAATGTTTTGGTCTTGCTAGAAACACTCAAGAGGTGTGGATTAGCTTGAGGCCTCAAGGCTAATGAGATTCCTTTTCTATAGTTTTTGCGTTTCTGAACACATTGGAGAGACCTTGTATTTTTTTGTTAGCTGGCAAAGTTACGTATAGTCTAAATTAATTCTGATTTGGGGACAGTTGATATCTTTAAAAATGTGTACTTAGAGATAATTCCTATTCTATTTATTGTAACCCATACTCCCTTTTCTTTTTTCCTGTCCTCCTAATGAAATTACTCTGTAGTCTTAGTTTAGATTTAGTTGACAATGTCTACATTTTTTCCAAATTTCTAATTATTGTAATTTTTATCATGCACAAATGCTTTTATTTTGATGGAGCAGGGTAGTGTGGAGGTTCTCTGGACTGCAGTTTCCTCATCTATAAAATTCAGTTAATAATACCTCATTGGATTATTGGGATAAATATTATAGGGTAAGTTAAATAGGTAAAGTGTAGCACTTAGTAAGTATTCAGTAATTAGTAGTTATTGTTATTATCTTAAACATTGTATTAATCTAACTTCAAAAGTATATCTGTATGGGACACTGCAGATTTTCACCAGTGAAAGCAGGAACATTTTGAAAATGTGGACTTCTACTGTGTCCCTAAATCCTACATTTGCAGTGAAAATACCTTTTCTAGTGTTGAGGGGAATATAGACTGAGAAGCCAGGCTCTGGCATGGGAACACTATATATGCAGGCCTGTCCCTCTTTGCTCTATAGTGACTATTCTGTTACACTTGCATGTGGCTGAATAGCTACAAAGGGGCCTTACTGTTGCTGTCCCTTCCTCTGTAGCCCACAAGCACCAAAGGCTTCTCTTGAAGGTAAGTGGCCACAACTGCTGTCCTTTGTTGTGTGTTGCAGGCGTCAGCCTCAGCAGTGATTTCATTGCTGGCTTTTGTGGTGAGACGGAAGAAGATCACCTCCAGACGGTGTCTTTGCTTCAGGAAGTTCAGTATAACATGGGCTTCCTTTTTTCCTATAGCATGAGACAGGTGAGCTCTGGGATGGGGGAGGAGCTACTTCTATGCTGAGAATGACATCATTCCTGACTAGTTTATCGCTGAAGATAAGTGGGAAGAAAAAAAAGTGGCAGCAAGGCAGTCCTTGAGAAATCATGAGGATTTTACCGTTCATTTCTTTCTTTTTTTCTGATCAACCTGTCTACTATTTTATCAGTTCAGGAATTTGAGATGAAAAATAATGAACTATGCCAGTTTTTCCTCTTTATTAGATTATTTTAAATTAGGTTTAGGCTAGTTTGAGAATTTGAATGTAGAGGGAGGGATATTATTGTCTTTACAAGAAACCTAAAATATTTCTCACCATGCAAAGTGATTTGTTTTACAGAGGCCTCTTGTCACTCTCCAGCCATCTTCAGCTATTTTTAGTTTCCATTTTTCTAGGCCAGGTGAACTCACTGATTGATGCCCACTTTAGAGTTTTTCCTATACCACAGATTCCCAGGTAAACAGTGTAGAAGGAGAGGAGGAAGGAAAGGGAGAGTGCCGGTTGCTTGAGTTCCAGTTAACAGAGTCTACTGTATTCCATTGTGTAAAGAAACCACAGTTTGTTTTACTGGTTAGCTATTAATAAACATTTAAGCCGTTTTGCATCTTGAGACTTTCTAAACCGTGTGGCTGAGTAACTTGGTACATGAGTTAGTGTATATACAAATTTAAACTTTATCCTTAGAACCCTAAGCTTAAATTTGTATTCTATAAAAATATCAAGAACAATTTTGAGTATGATTTTCAAGTGCTAAATTTAGAGTATAACTCTTGCAAAAAATGGTGACTCAACTGCATGGTTACCTTTTTCTCTTAGAAGGCTCCCAGAGCTAGAGAACCCTCGTAGTGTGGCTTGGGTTTGTCTGCAACTTGCTGTGAAATGAACATGGTCCCACTGGGTGTACCTCAGGAATGGATTCTACAGCCTTGCTGACCTCCATCTCTCTCTCTCTCTTTTTTTTTTAATAGAAGACACGGGCTTATCACAGGCTAAAGGACGATGTCCCAGAAGAGGTAAAATTAAGGCGTTTAGAGGAACTTATCACTGTCTTCCGAGAAGAAGCAACAAAAGCCAACAAGACCTCTGTGGGTTGTACCCAGCTGGTGCTGGTGGAGGGGGTGAGATCATATAAATATATACACATATATTTTGTTTGTTTTGTTTTTTAGAACAAAATATGTCTCCCTTTATTTATGTCTTTGATTTTTTTTTTATCAGTTATTGTAGTTTTCACCATACAGATCCAGTACAACTTTTATTAGATTTGCGCCTAAGTGTTCTGAGTATTTTTAAAAAGCTATTGTAATTGCTGTTGTGTTTTTAATTTTAGGTTGTGTGTTTATTGCTATTACATAGAAATAATTCAGAGATTTTAGGAAAGTCCTTTCAGAGATCTTAGGAAAGTCTGCAGCATGGGCTAAGGCTTGCCACTTGTGAGCAACAGTCACTGGAAGAGGTTTGGCTGGTGTGCCAGTTCAGTGGGGCAGAGTCTCAGGGAATTACTAGGATCGGGGAATAATGTTAGCCAGGTTGATGGAGCCTCAGACTTGGTGCCGGCCTGCACCTGCAGGCTGTGTAGGGGGAGGACTCAACAAAGGAACAGTGGTACCTGCCAGTACTTCTGTCTGGGAGAGAGCTGCCCCTCCAGCTCTCACCCTGCATCCAGACATTTTAGTTTCTCCCTGTGTGTCCTTGGTACTTTTCAAGCTGCTGTCCCTCTGTTGGAGCTTAGGGCAAGTGTTTATGAGCAAGTAAGTCTGTGCATGAGCCCTTTAAGAGGACACCTTGCTACAGCAGCCCTCCTCTCCCAGATGGAGTCCCTGCTGATTTTCATAGGTAGATGTGGTGGGGATTCCTCTTCTCAGCTCTGGTGCTCTGGGATGGGGACCTAATGGGGGGCTGGGACCTCTTGTTCCTTAGTGGGGACCTCTGCAGCTGAGATATCTCTCTCAAATCTTAACTACCACAAGTGGGTATGGGACCAGTTTGTTTTTCATCTCCAGCCCTCCACCTAGTCTCAACATGGCTTCTTTATGTCTTTAGTTATACGAGTTATGTTCAGCTAGTCTTCAAGTGGTTCTCAAGGGTGGTGGTCCTGTAATAGCTGTAATTTTGATGTGGTTGTGGGAGGAGGTGAGCATAGTGTTTACCTACTCCACCATCCAGACTGAAACTTTTTTGAGGGGGCAGGGGTAGTTCCCTGACTGGGAATCGAACCCAGGCTGTGGCGTTTTGAGCCAGAGGCTTAGCCACTACACCACCAGGGAACCCCCTATAATACATTTTTGACTGTTTGGATTTTGCTTTGGGCTTTGTTCTGATAGGCTGTGATGTTACTTATGGTTCAGTTTGATCCTTTCAAGGCTTATTTTTAAGCTTTGTTAGAAGGGATTTTTATTCTAGGGATAGTTTAGCCTCATTTCTAAGGTGTGGCTCTTCTGGAGTTGCTACTGCATGTCCCAAGAAACCAACCCAGCCCCGTGTGAGCTCTGGGAGCTAATCAGCTGACAGTTCCAAGTTTAGTCTTTGTCTGACTTCATGGAGTTTCACTCTACGGAATCATGTATTCGTATTCAGCAGAGACTCAAGGGATCTCTTTGTATGTTTCAGTAGCTCTGTTTCTGCTTAGTTCCCTCCTGTCTGGAACTTGTTCCATGAGTTCTAGCTGTTGCAGGCTCCCTGAACTCTGATCTCTCTTTCTTCATTCCAGAGAGAGTCACCATACCCTGCCTTGAGATCCCCCTCCCTGCTTTCTTTGTGTCCTTGTCTGACATGTGCTTTCTGGCAAAATGCAGGGGTGATTGGAGGGCTCATCTAATTTATTTTCCTTCTTTTGGGGGTCACAGTCTTACATAATCTCTGTTGTCTAATATCTGAAAATTGTTGTTTGATACATTTTGTCCAGTTTCCTGGTTATGTAAGACTGGGGTATAAATTTGGTTCTTGTCACTTCATCATGGCTAGAAGAGGAAGACTTGTGTATATTCTAGAAGTTAATTCCATCATTCTGGTTATATTATCCTCCTGGCCTTGTCTTTTTGCGTGTTGTGATGGAAACTCTGGCGTTGAGTCTGCCTATTCATTATAGAAAAGTAACTCAGTCAAACAACTCCAGAATATTCCTGACTATTACTATGAAATGGGGTAAAGTGAAAGTGGATTTGCCAAATGCATCCCACATACGTCTTTGGCTTCTGGCCTGTTGGAGGTCCATTCCTTCAGAAAGTAATTCTTCAGTAAAAAACTCTTTGATTGAGTCATTCATTAATGTAGAATCAGCAAAACTTCATAGAGTTTCTGTTGTGTGCCATGTACTTCCCTTGTTTGAGCAGCAGTAAACATTTAGTGATACCTTGGTTAAGGGATGCTGTATGAGTAAGACCCTTGGGGATCTGAGAAAGAAAAGGCATAATTTCTCTCTTCCAGGAACTGATGACTGACAGATTCATAAAGACTCCTCTGTTCTTTCTGCAGCTCAGTAAACGCTCTGCCACTGACCTGTGTGGCCGGAATGATGGAAACCTTAAGGTGATATTCCCTGATGTAGAGATGGAGGATGTCACTAACTCTGGACCCAGGGTCAGAGCTCAGCCTGGTGACTATGTGCTGGTGAAGGTGAGATATACTTTCAGGCTTTTGGTTTGCACTGTGAAATGGGTGTTGGATTGGATAATTTGGGGAATGAAATTTTTTCCTGAAGAAATTCTTTAGTAAACTGAAAACCTCTTCTCAACCTGAACAATGGAAGCGTACCTTGAATTGAATTTTAGACTGTTTCTAACTAATAGCTTCTTGTTTTGCTTCTCATCTCTTGCCCTGGAAGGATTATTTTTGGGAATTTGGTGAGGTTGAAGTAGACAGTAGTGTGTACTTTGCGACTGCAGAGAGGCCAGGAAGTACAAGTGATTCTGATTGAGTTGATAGTTCTCTGTCAGGGATCAGCATGCCCTTCTAAGTCTTTGATGCTCCAGGCATCCCTTACTTAGATGTGCTCCTGTTTCCTGGGTCCCTTCTCTGGACTGGCAGACCTAGGTGAATGGCTGTGAGGTTTCCCCTTCCTTCTTTTCCCTCTTTCACAGTCCTCCTTTCTTCCCTCTTTCATTTACTTCCTTCCTTCCTCCTTTTCTTACACTACCACAGGTCTGCTATTGCCATGTTCCTTTCCTTCTGGTCCTCATTTTCTACTTTGCCCCAGAACCAGAGGCTGGCAGGACACATACTGATGAGGTAGGCAGGAGCACAGCTGCTTCTCCAACACTGAGCCCTGGAGCATCTACAAAAGAGAGGTGGAGAGAGGGTGATTGTTTTTCTGCTGATGTTGATCAGCAGAAAAAATCTTACTTATTTCTTAGTGCCTTATCCTCTACTCTACTCTTACTGTCTGTCACCTCCGTCTTGAGTCACGGGAGCCATGGTCCATGTCTTGCAGCTGAGGGAGGCTCAATCCTCTGGGCACATAACTTCTTTGATTGGTTTGGAAATTTTACCAACACTTAGAACTTTTCTGTTCTGTTCATCTGACAAAACTTAAAACACAATCCGTTTGCTTGTTGGTGACTTTATGATCTTGTTCCCTTCTGTCCTTGTCCTGACTAGGGATTGTCTTACTTAAACATTACCTAGGAATTTCCTAAGTATAGTAATTCCTATTAGGCAGCAATGTGATTGATCTGGAAACAATCCCTCATAGGTTTCTCTAGTTCTTGTTTTAAAAAAATTTTTTTGACGCTATCTTATTTTCTTATTTTTCTCCTGAACGTTTGTTTCTTGGATTTTTTAGTTGCATTCCCATACCTCCGCCTACTCTCTTTCCACTGTAGCTAAGGAGGTTTACTTGAAAAAAAGGAATGAAGTGGGTGGGTTGGGTTGCAGTGTCAGTATGATATTCTTTTGTAAAATGGAAATGTTCCATTTGTTGAGAAAGGTAGAAAGGGTATATGCTGTTTTACTTGATGTTCTCTTTTGTTCCCAAGTGATATAAATGCCACAAATAAGATTCAGTGGAGGGATCAGAATGAAGGACCAGCTATGGAACCAGGGGTCTGTTGGCTCTTTTTCTCTGTTGCTCATCTCTGCTGTTTCATTTCTCTCCATTTAGAGTCTGTGGGCTGTGCTAGATCCCACCCATGTAATTACTACCTGGATCAAGAAATGGAATATTTTCAGAACCCCAGAACTTTTGATGTTTACATTTGAATTATAGTGTATATTTTTGGTGTCTTCTTTCCCTCAAACTTACGTTGTGCAATTCATCCATGATTATATTTATTCATATTATATGAATATACCACAATTTATTTATGTCTTGTACTGTTGCTGGCCATTTTGGTTATTCCCAGTTTGGAGCTATTACAAATAGAATTGCTATGAATATTTCTGTACATGTGTTTTAGTGCACATGTTTATTTCTGTTGGGTATATGGCTTGTAATTACTGGGTCATTGGGTTTGTATAATAGAACTAGCTGAAGCGATTGTATCATTTTATACTCCCACCAGCTGTTCTTGAGAATTCCAGAGGCTTCATATTCCCTCCTTCCATTCTTTCCCTCCTGTAGTTTGTCTGCCCCACAGCAGGCAGTGAGATCTGTCTGAATCCGATCACTCACTCCTCTGCTTAAACCCTCCAGTGGTTCTCATTGGAGCCAACATGAAGTGCAAGGTATGCAAGGCCTAATACGATCGGCCCTCTGCTACCTTTCCAACCTCATGTCTCTTCCACTCTTCGTGTTCGCTCTCCTCCAGCCTTGTTGGCCTCCTTTTTGTCCCTCAGCTGTAGTCCGGCATCAGGCAGGAACTGGGCTCATGCTGTGCTGTTTGGGAGGCTCTTGATCTTGGCCTGGCTGCCTTCTTTCAGACCTTCAGGTTCTCTGTCAAGTGTCACCTCCTTGAGAAGCCATCTGGCCACCCTGGTACTAATGCAGCTACCCTCCACTTTGTTCTTGTCACTGTTTATCACATTAGTCCATTTTAATCTTCATAGCAATTTTCAGTACTTGAAATCATCTTCATTTGTTTCTTTACATATCTATTGTGTTTTCTGCTGAAAACTTCTTTGAGGTCAGAGACAGTATCTAGCACCTAGGACTATTCTTAGAACATAATGAACGCTCAACAGATATTTACTAAAGGACTGCCTTGTTCTCATGGTAAGAAATGAGACCACTGGTACCAATGGGGTCACATGCTTTTAACTCTCAGTTAAAGAGGAAGAAGAGTCAGTCTTTCTTACCAAATTTTGGCCATAAATATCCTAAGAAAGGATTTGACTGGTCCAGCCTGGATCAAACCTTACTCCTGGGGTTGGGGAGGGCAGGGTCTGTGATGGGCAGCTCACGCTTGAACTTTATAGTTGGTGCTGGGGAGGAGCCATCTCCCAAGAGAAAAGGGAGAAGTTGCTATTTGGGACTGACCTTAAATTATATGCATCAGATGTCTCTTCCTTCCAGGTTTGGGGGCATATGGGAACCATGCAGTCTCTGCTGGCCTGTCATCTCCATCAGGTCCTTTTTGGTGGCCTCTCCTCTGGAGGTTCTATATTAAGTCCTTGTAGTGCAGTCTTGGTTACCTTGCCTTCTCCTGACTGGTTTTCTTTCAGATCACCTCCGCCAGCTCCCAGACACTGAAAGGACATGTTCTCTGCAAGACCACTCTGAAGGCCTCCACAGCATACTGCTGACCTGAGTGATGGCCTCAGAGTTGATGTGGGCAGTCCTTTGCAACAGGAAGGGAGATATGACTGGTCACTAATGAAAGAGGTAATGAAGCTTTGAAGACAAACCACAAGTGGTGAAACAACTTTATGTCAAATGGAAAATGCGTCTCTTTGCTGCTACATGACAGCCTTTATAATCATTAAATTTATATAAACTAAAATGGTCCCTCCGTCTCTCTACTTTTACTTCATTTTTACCTTGGTAAGTGTTTCTGGGATTATCCCTAGAGTGTCTGTGTTAAGTGTTTCCCATCCCAATTTCTGCTGTGGACACTGCCAACATCTCTGGTTTTCTCCCTTGGACCCTGAGAATTAGAGACTGAAGCAGAGGGGAGAATCGTTTGCTTGGGAAAAACTGCTCTAGCTCTTTCTAACACACTTTGGTATGATGACATTAATTCAGCTGCTTATCTCCTCACACTTTATTCTCATATTTTACCTTAGGATTTCCCTCATGGACTTCTTTTTTAGCCTGTCAATTCATTCTTCACTTTCAGGTCTGACAGTACTTGGAGTTTTGGAAGACATCATTACCTACTAGTAAGCTTTGAACACTCATTCTTGGCCCATTCACTACCAAGATTATGTCATTTTGTGGGTATCATGAAAAAAATTCAGAAGATAATAGCATGGAACATTTGGAAGGACTTTTTGTTCAAGTGCCCAATCCATTGCTTAAGAGTTGTATATCTTGAGTAGTTACTTTATTCTTCTATGCTTGGGTTTTCTCATGAGACATGGGGGTAATAATAATAAAATATCTCATACGGAGTTCAGTGATATTATACTTTAAAGAGGTTAGCACTATCTGTGGAACACAATTAGTTCTTAATTAAATGGGAGCAATCATTCAATGATTTTGCTTCTGAAACAGACAGCAAAACAGAATATTAAGATGTTCTGAGGCTTCATTGTGTGTCTGCCCTTGACCTCCTTTAGACTCTTTCACTGACCTGCACAACCGCCTTTGGGAACCCCAGGCTGGGAACCTCTTCCTCAGGTGCTGGTTCGACCTGGGAAGATTGGTTTCAGCTCCCAAGGTCTGTCTTCTATTGAGGAAATCATTTGTTCTGGCTCTTTATAAAAAACAAACACATGATGTTTTATAAAAAACAAACACAAATAATTCAAACAATACACTAATCTATAATTGGTCAGTTTCCTCCTACCACTTTCTCCTAGTCCCCCAATTCCCAGCAATTTTAGAATTTTCTAATATATCTTTTCAGAAATAATTTCTGTATGTACAGTGATTAATATGTATGTTTGTTTTACACAAATGGTTAAATACCATACACACTGTTAATAGCTTTATTGAGGTACGTATAATTGATGTACAACTGACATGCATATATTTGAAGTGTACAATTTGATGTTTTGACATATGTATACACCCATGAAACCATTTCTAAATTAAGATAGTGAATATACCCGTCACCCCTGAAATTTTTCTCCTGTTTCTTTGTAAGCCCTCTCTTTGATTCCCGATCCCCAACTGACCATGGATTTTCTTGTTACACTTTTTGACATGTTGTGTTTTCATTTTCATTAATTTCAAAATACTTTCTAATGTCCCTTTTGATTTCTTCTTTGACTCATGGGTTATTTAGAACTGGGTTATTTAATTTCCACATATTTGGGAATTTTCCTGACATCTTTATATTACTGATTTCTAATTCCACTGTGGTCAGCATACTTTGTATGACTTTAATTATTTGAATTTGTTGAGACTTGTTTTATGGCTCAGAACATGATCTATCTTGGTAAATATTCAGTGTACATGGGAAAAAAATGTGTATTCTGCTGTTGTTGGGTGTTAAGAGTTCTATAAATGCCACTCAATTCAGGTTGTTGTTCAAGTCTGTAATATCCTTGCTTACTCTCTATCAAGTTCTATTAACTATGGGGGGAAGTGTATTGAAATTTTTGAAGTAAATTATGTATTTGTCTCTTGTTTCTTTGCTGTTCTATCATATTTTGCTTCATGTATTTTGAATCTCTGTTACTAGGTGAATAAACATGTACAATTCTTATGTTCCCTTCACTAACAGATTCCTCTGTCATTATGAAATGACCTTCTTTAACCCTGGTAATATCTTTTGCTTTGAAACCTACATTGTCTAACATTACTTTAACCACGTTGGCTGTCTCCCTCCTTTCCTTTTTATTGAGATTATACTTACATAGCATTAATTTCACCATTTTAAAGTGTATACAATTCACAGGTTTTACAACTATCTCCACCATCTAACTAGAACATTTTCCTCGCTCCCAAAAGAAACCCCATACCAGTTAGTGATCACTTCTGTTTTTTCCCTCTTGCTATTCATTGGCAAACATTACTAAACCTTCTGTCTCTTGATTTGCCTATTCTGAACATTTTCTATAAATGTAATCATACGATATGTGGCTTTTGTGTCTGGCTTTCACTAAGAATAATGTTTTCAGTTCATCTACATTGCATAATATGTTGCTACCTCATTCTTTTTTTTAATGATTGAATAGTGTCAGTCAAGTAATCCCCTATGTTTTTATAGAATGGACTGATTACTAGTTCATTCTCCTTACTAGTTTGAGGTCTGTTTATATTTTCTGTTTCTTCTTGAGTCAGATTTGGTAGTTCGTGTGTTTGAGGAATTTGTTCAGGTTATCTAATTTGTTGGCATACAGTTATTCATAGTATTCTTTTATAATCCTTTTATTTCTTTAAGATTGATAGTGATACCCTCACTTTAATTTCTAATTTGGTATCTTGAGTCTTCTCTTTTTCTCATTGTCAGTCTAGCTAAAATTTTGTTGGTCTTTTCACGGAACCAACTTTTGTTTCCATTGATTCTTTTGATTTTTCTGTTCTCTATTTCATTTGTCTCTGCTCTAATCCTTATTGTTTCATTCCTTCTGCTTGCTTTGGGTTTAGTTAGCTCTTCTTTCTCTAGTCCTTAATGTGGAAAGTGGGTTATTGATTCTAGATCTTTCTTTTGTTTTTTTAAAAAGGGATTTTATATTTTTAGAGCAGATTTTCAGCAAGATTGACTGGAAAGTGCAGAGAATCCCATGTACTTCTTGCCCTAGCACATGCGCAGATTGCCTCGCTAGCGATATCCCATACCAGGGCAGTACATTTGTTAAAGTTGCTGACCCTAACTTGACTCATTATTATCACCCAAAGTCCATAGTTTACACTAGGGCTCTCTCTTGGTATTATACACTTTATGGGTTTTGACAAATGTATAATGACTTGTATTCACCATTATAGGATCATATAGAATAGTTTCATTGGCCTAAAATTCCTCTGTACTCTGCCTATTCATCTTCCACTTCCCCCCCAGCCCTGGCAGCCACTGAATTTTTTACTGTCTCCATGTTTTTACCTTTTCCAGAATGTCATAGAGTTGGAATCACATTATGTGCCCTTTTCAGAGTGACTTCTTCCACCTAGTAATACACATTTAAAGTTCCTCCATGTCTTTGCATGGCTTTGTAGCTCATTTTGTTTCAGTACTGAATACTCCATTATTGTATGGATATACCACAATTTATCCATTCATCTAATGAAGACGTCTTTGTTGCTTCCAATTTTGGCAGTTTGGGTAAAGCTGTTGTAAACATCTGTGTACAAGTATTTGTGTGGATGTAAGTTTACAACTTACTTGAGTTACATATCTAGGAGTGTGATTGTTGAATCATATGGTGAGAGTATATTTAGTTCTGTGAGAAACTGCCAAACTTGTTCTCCAAAGTAGCTGCACCAGTTTGCATTTCCACCAGCAATGAGTAAAAGTTCCTATGGCTCTACATCCTTGCCAGGATTTGGTGTCAGAGTTCTGGATTTTAGCCATTCTTATAGGTGTGTAGTGGTATCTCGTTGTTTTATTTACGGTTCCCTAATGCTTATTTTCAAGTGCATTTTTGCTGTCTGTGTATCGTCTTTGGTGAGGTGTCTGTTTTGGTCTTTGTTCACTTTTAATCAGGTTGTTAATTTTCTTATTGTTGGATTTTAAGAGTTCTGTGTATATGAGGGCTGTCCGGAAAGTATCCAGCCATGTAATATGAAAAATAGAGGCATTTGTGGCTGGAGGATTTTTCTGGACAGCCTTCTTATTTTGAATACCAGTCCTTTATGAGATTTGTGTTTTGCGAATGTTTTCTCCCAGACTGTGGCTTGTCTTCTCATTCTCTTAACTGCATCTTTCAGAGAGCCAAAATTTTTAAAGAAGTACAACTTACCAGTGATATTTTTTCTTGGACTGGTGTTTTACAGGGAATTTCTCTATACCCCACACCCATTTTCTCCTATTATAACATCTTAATTTAATGTGGTTAATTCATTAACAATTAATAATTCATAGTAATACATGATTTACTAAAGTCTATACTTTATTCAGACAGTCCTGTTTTCTCCTAATCTCTTTTTATTGTTCCAGGATCTCATCTAGGGATGTTTCTCAGCACCTCTCTTAAAACTTTTCTGGGGTTCTCTGCCTTTCCAGGTCTCCTGACTAGGCTTTCCTCTTAACAGCCACTTGGCATGGCTCATAGTCACTGACCTGCTACCTAGATCCTTTGCTGCCCTGTTCATGGCATTAATAGGCTCTTACTTGCTCTGTTCCATCCAGCTTTTAGCATTTGGCCTGTGCCTCTTGATATTGGATGTGACGAAGGAGACGTGGAATTCTAGCCCTTGTGTGATTTTTGTGTTGGGCCAATGGGAAAAGAAATCATTCGGAGTTGGAGAGGGATGGCAGAGATATGGAAAGAGAAATCTGAATCACTGTCATGATGGTCTTTGTGCAATAGATAAATTAATCTTGGGTTTTGTTGTCTCATTATTTATATTATCAATTTTTATATCCCTAGTATGTCATGCTTTTGCTCATCATAAATAGATAATGAAAAACCTGTTTGTAGGAATTGAAGAGAAGTGAGTCATTATCTGCATGAAAACAGGTTAATTATTAAAGATATGATTACAAAATGCCAAAAATTCCCATTCTTGCTTCTCTTGAATTTTTTTTGTTTTTCTTGTACTTGTTAATTCAAGGTATGTTGGTGAAATTCCAAAGAATAGTTAACATGTTCATAACACCATTCTACTTGGCTCCTTAATTATAAGGATGTGCTTTCATTCTGGGAAATTTTCTGGCATCATGTATGCTGGGTTTAGTTTGTTGCCTGAAGGTCATTCTGTGGGGAGATAAAACACAACTAATTATACTCCTAAATACATAAGCTGGCTGTAGGCATAGACTGAGCCAGCCAGTGCACTCCACCCTGACCAAAGCACTGGCTTTAAGGATGGGGGTATGAAACAAGTCAGGCCAATAGGAACCCCAGTTTCTGAGTGATTGTCATTTGAGCTATTTTAGAAAAGAATGAAGGGTGAAGTGCCTAGTAATTGGGGACCTCTGTGTAGAGCCCAAATAGAGTCCACCCTGAAGTGGTAGAGCCAGGAGGTGGATTGTGGTGCCATCACTTGGGCCCTGAATCAAGCCACCGCTAAAGCTAACACCTTGGGAATTCCCTGGTGGTGTAGTGGCTTAAGGCTTCGGCGCTGTCATTGCCGTGGCCTGGGTTCGATTCCCAGTCAGGGAGCTACCCGCATACAAAAATAAATAAATAAATAAATAAATAAATAAAGCTAACACCTTGCCTGGATGTCTGCTACCTACAATTTTACCGTTCCTACTTAAACCAGTTGGTGGTGTGCTTTCTGTCACTGTAGCTAAAAGATAGCATTCATCTGATTCAATCTCTTGACTCAAGGCTGACTTGGGGAGGCTCAGTGATGTGCTCGGGGCCACTCAGAGCTACAGAGTATAAGATCAGGAGGGAGAAAGCCAACGCCGAATCAGATGCTGATTTTACCACGTTCTCCCCGCCAGTATCAGGTTTGGCTGCAGGTACAGGGCCATTTGGAGGATAAGTACACCTGGGAATGTACAACTGAGGTTTTAGCCAACATGAAGGCTGTTGATGATTTCCTGGTCAGACAGAATAGTCATTAAGCACATTGATCAAGGATGGAACATCTAAGTGTAATAGAGATTTTAAACGTATTTACTCTCCAATTTATCTTCCGTAGTTCCATCCTCATCATTTTTCTGATGACTAATTTAAACAAAATCTCATCTTTTTACCTGTTTTTCAGGAAGCAAGTTCTCTTTTACATTTCCTTTGGGTATAGGGTAGAGGGGTAGGAAGAAGGGGGATATTGAGTCAGGGTGGCAGAGACTGAGAGATTCCAGCAAACGTAATGTGACAGTGTGGGTGAGTCAGGCACTTGGAGTGGGCGTTTTTCCAAAGAAACGATTGAGGCATATTTAAATAGGTATGAGAATTCTCCTGGGGACAGTAGAGAGATTATTTCTCAGGGTTAGGACTTACATGGTGACTAAAAGGACAGTAGGCAGTGTACCTGCCTAGGAAACAGTCAGGAGATGCGATGGAATCATTAGGACAGCCTGGAGCTGCCTGTGATGCCAGGGCCTACTGGCCCAATTTTAATACTCAAGTCCCAGTGCAGAGAGGGCTTTAGTGCAAAAGGAAAATGTTGGTATTTCTGTCTTACCATTTCAAGCAGTTTAACCTTGGCATTGGTTAGAGGATTTGAGGTTATTCCAGGAGGGATATTCCATTGATTGAATAATTCTGAAATGAAAAAGGATCATCTTATGATGTAAGTTGAGGAAAACAATGACAGGGCTGGGTTGTTTTAGCCATAGTCAACTGGAGGGATCTCTGGGCAGTATAGGAGAAATCTGACCCCCCACCCATTCAATGGAGATATTTGAGTTAAGACATTGCCTCTCTCAGGCTGTGTGTGTGTGTGTGTGTGTGTGTGTGAGAGAGAGAGAGAGAGAGAGAGAGAGAGAGAGAGAGAGAGAGAGAGTGTGTGTGAGAGAGAGAGCGCAAACATCAGAAGAGACCCTAGAAGTAACTGGAAACTGGGTGGGTATTCTATAAGCAAAGAATAGATACCGAGAGATACACTGTTGTATCTGCCTTCACTCCATGAAAACCAGAAAAATCAGGCTTTGCTGTTTTGGTACCATTTGCACTATATGGAATCCCTTTAGAGTTCATCATAAATATGTACAGGTGGCACTTTGCACCATCATCTCTTGATGGTCATAAGGATGATGACCTCAGGCTTTTGAATTTCCTAAACCCTAGTATCTGTGTGACAAGGTGACCCTCATCCATCTTGCCTCTGTAAGTGGCATGATGCTGTTCTGAAAATACCTAGTGGGCTGGATTTCATTTGAACCTATAGAAGAGACATTTTGACTTGGTTTTCATGTTTTGCCATCTCAAGATGCTGAAGTTCCTGTCCGAAAACAAGTGCATTTGGATCCAGACAGTGATGGGAAGATACTGTGCTCCTGCCGTGACGCATTCTGCAGTGTGGGTTCACACCTTTGCACATTGCCTGTGACACTGACTCCTCTAGGTGTTCACATTATTAATGCCACATACCAGTAACGGTAGACACAAGTCTCTTCATAACTGCAGACATCAGATCTTGCGCCTCATCCATCTAGAAGGGGGAGGATCATACTCATTAGTAATTAGCATACCTCCTGGTCCCCCAGCTAGTCCTCACACCAGGAAAAGCAGCCTTTGGTGCCTCTGGATATCTGGGATTTTTTTCCCTAGTGGAAGAAGTCTGTTATTGGATGAAGTAGAACTCAACCAATCGCTCAGGCCTCTAATTCTTGGGAGATTTTCAAAGACCCTTCAGTAGTTTTTACTGCCTTAGGTGGCTCCCAACAAACGTTTAGTGTTCTGGACCCTGCGTTAGGCACAGCTGTGCAATTGCACGCCCTCAGGACAAACGCTGAATTGAGTAATGGGGAGGAGTGGTGGTTGCTGAGTGCTTCCTCCTTTGTGTCCTATCCGAGTTCCTCCTGGATCTGGGCTTCCCTGCTGGTACTCTATTTACCCTCCTTCCTTTGCCTTCCTCTCCTCATCAGGCCTAGGATTCCATGCTGCCTTCCCTTATCACATCCTGTCCCTTCTACCTGGCACACACTTTTGGTCTATGGTAAACTGCTCCTGCAAGGCCGAGGTCAGGCATCATTTTCCCAGTGAACCCATTGTCTTCTCTCAGGTGGTTCTCCTCCACTCCATCTTCTTCAATTGACAGCTGTTTGCATAAATGTCTGTGTCTCTGCCAGGTAGGTAGTTACAGGAGGTGAGGGACCATGCCTTCTATATTCCTGTTGCTGCACAGAGCCTGGCATACCACCTAGCCCCCTAAAATGAGATTAAGGAACTCTAGGTCTGCGGGGACTCCCAGAGTCTGCCTCTTGACTGCTCCCCTTATCTCAGGGCTGATGTATGGGGCACAGACAGGTCATACACAGTCATTAGGATGTTTCCCACTGGGTGCCCATTATATGCCTCCATCCAATGTGTCAATCAATCTCTTACCGATTTGGCTTATTTATTGTTTTAATCTCTCTGTCTTTCCACTTAAACTACTAGAGGGTCACTCCTGGAGCCAGGGGGTTAACATTTTTAGAGCTGGGCACATAGTGGTACTCACTAAATATCTGTGGATGAAGGTAAGAACATGCCAAAGGTCAATGTGTTAGATGTGGGGTCGGTTGGTGAGCCTCCCATGAATTTCCATCTCAGTGCCTGGAGCCCGGTCACTGGGTGCCACCCTCCTCACCTCGCTTCCCTGTCTCCCAGGCTCTCCTTGCTCTATAGAACGTGGGTTGGAAACCTCCGATGGAAAAGGTGAGGCCATGGGAGGCAGGGCATGTTTTGGAGCCACTCCCATGAGCTGAGGCAAGATTAAAATCGAAATCATCTTTTCATCTTTCCAGGGGACCCCAAGACTTTCTGGGGTATCAAAGTCACCCCTGACATTAAAAAAATGCAGATTTCAGGCCTTCCTTCAGGTTGCTGACTCAGTGTGGGGCTGCAGCAGTGGGCTTGGGGAACTGAGTTCATGACAGGCCCTGGGGGTGGAGCTCGCAGTCCTACTCCACCTTGCATCTGTGACCTAGTCTATGTGACCTTTTCCTTCCCAGAGTCACTGTGTCACTGAGTGTTCAGGTTTAAAAGAATTTCCCATGTATCACAGATAAATATTTTAAAAATCTAATTAACTTACAGCCTCAGGAGGTATCACGCTGTGTTCAAAGCTGTCAGGAAACAAAGTACAAGGAAAAATTATTTTCAAATAAAAACTATGAGCTGATTTTAAAATAGAGTTTAAATACTAGCTCAGTCATTGTAAAATGTCAAATACAGAAGGAGCAAACTTAAGGCGAATAGAGCACGTAAGGAAAACTTTGAGCTCCCTGTGAGTATCCGGGTATTTCCCGAGGGCCTTGTCCATGATGCTTCTCGTGCGGTTTGAATCAGGTGCTTGATATTGCTTCCTTACTGACAGGTTTGCAGTTATAGACAGTACCTCACAATCTTGATGTCTGTTTTCAATTTGCCTTTTAAAATCTTGCATTCATAGGAGATGGTTATCTTCTGCATTAACATAAAACAAACAAATTAAAAATAATTCCTTGACCATGCGACTTAGTATACATGTCACATTGTGATATGACCAAGAAGGTCACAGGTTAGCACTAGGGCGAAGACTACCTGGTCTCACTAGACCATCTGTTTATCTGTCCTGCCCTGGTTGCTGGGCCCACAGCCTGGTTAGTTTCCCTCGTCTTAGGGTCACCCAGGCATTTGTCCCTCAGGGTAGTGGTAGTATAATAGCTCCCCTGTGGGACACTCTTTTTCCCATCTACCCTTTGCTTCTGCTAGTTCTTCCTTGCAACTGAATCCTGATTGGTTACTCAGCACTCACCGTTTGCCCTGTGCCAAATCTCTCACCATCCTTATTGATGTTAACCCAGTGGGTGCTTTGGACTTGGTTGCCTGGCTGGCTGAAGTAGACCACTCTGGTGATGTATGTATCCAGGTTCTTCATCTGTTGTAAAGACGTCATCATTTAGAGTACGGAGGAGAGAGGAAGAAGGACTGCAGAGGGTTGCATTAGGAGAAGCCCATGCATCATTCAATTCATTTATTCAAATATTTATTGACCCTGCAGTATGAGTTGGTCGCCTTGCTGGGCACCGGGACAGCTGATATAACCACACGAAGAGGTCTAATCCGGGACCTTGCTGTTGATCTCATCTCCATTCTTAGAAGGACAGTGGTGCATATAACAGCTAAAATTTTACTCTTCTATTCTCATCCCATTCAAAGCCCATTTCTTTCTGTGCTCTAGTGGCAGACAGCTCTGTACTTGATTAATCTTTTGGGAGACTCTGTTAAGGAAACATTGTACATTGCTTGAAACAGAGCCTGCCCCATGGCAAGTGCTCAGTGATGGTTATTTTGTTATAACTGCTGCTACGATTCCTGCTACCTCTGGGAGCGAATGAGGACCTCACAGTAGATCCACCCACTCCCTTGCTCACGCTGTGACTGTTGGCAAGTTGCTTGTCTTACTTTGGTCATCTGTAAAATGAGAACAAGAACCCTTGCTTCTCAGATCTGTAGTGAGGATGAAATGTCACTAATGATGTAAAAACAACCTTGTACCTGGCACACAGAAGCAGTCAGAAAGCGTTTGTCCTCTGATGTCCTGTTCTCTGCTTTCCCCAGCGTAAATGTGGGCCCACTTACATGATCATTAAGGGAAATTATGTATCCCATTTCCTCGTATTTGTCTCTGGAAGAATGTTCTGGAACCCACTTGCATTTCTACCTTCTCACACTTAGAGGTTGACAGATGAGACTTAAGCAAAGAGGAGCATGGTGCCAGCAGCCATATGGATGACGCTTACCTGGACGGAGCTCTGCTTGGCGCTGTGACCGACGATTGCCCGGACCATTGTGCGGGACAGAGTTATGGAAACGCTGGCATCTGTAGGAACCGGAGGGAGGGGACTTCCAGATATTGAAGCTATTTTGTTAGAAGAGGCCTATGGGGAGAAAAATAGAAAAATCCTGTCATCGTGTGAGACTAGCAGTAATCTCAGGACCTTTGGAGCCCCGAGTGAGATGTCGAGGAGTGAGGGAGCCCCGTGTGAGCACTGCAATGGATGGGCGTGAAGACAAATAGCGGTAGACTCCCCCGGCCTCGGTGTTGGGGACTGTGGGGCGTTGTGGGGTTTGTGGAGACTGGGCAGCGGGAGGAAGCACTGCTCTTCACTGGATTAGCCCTGGTACCCTGCAGATCAGGTCCCTAGACCTCTGATTTTTCCAAGGGAAGCCACAAATCCTCATTTCTCAGGTGAATCCCCCCAGTTACGTGTTGCTTCAAGTAAGGCGTACGTGTATGCATTTGTGCATAACTCATAGTTCCCACCTGTTTTTACATGTTCTTCAGACCTGAAAGGACCACCTTGTCAATGTCAAGGCCCTTCTTGTCTAGGAAACCTCGTCGTAGATATTCTGGCCTCCACTGAATCATTGCTCTCCCTTCCATATGCCTTTGCCCCTCTGCTTATAAGCTTCAAGCTCCACGTGGCAGGACATATGAAGGAGTTCACAGAAGTATAAGAAGGGAAGAGACATGCTGGGTGACATCGCTGATAGTCTCCTTTTTTGTTGGCATACCTAACATTTTTTTTTTTTTTTTTTTTTTTTTTTTTTTGCTTTTTGGTATGTGGGTAGCTCCCTGACTGGGAATCGAACCCAGGCCGCAGCGCTCACAGCGCCAACGCCGAAGCCTTAAGCCACTACACCATCAGGGAACTCCCTTTTTTCTTTCTTTTTTTTTTTTTTTTTAACATTTTTATTTTATTTCAAAAAATTAACAGTACCTTCATTCCTGTATACCGTTATAATTTTTGAAACATTTCTAACGATCTCGTACTTGGCTCAGTTATTTCCTTTTAGTTCTTTTCTATGTTTTTCCCCTTTTCTCACCATTACTACCTGTACTTCTTTGTCCTTAAATATATGTGCACTTAGGATGTTTGTGCGGATGGATTCCCACGAGTGAAGTTAAGAGCGTCCAAACCCCTGCCTTGCTTCGTACTCATCGTGGCCTGTTTTGCAGATCCTGGTGGTTACAATGGGTGGGTGGGGTGAGTTGGCCCTTTTTGTGTTCTTGTATATTCCATTGTGTCTAGACCAGAGCTGGCAACATCTGCTGGTCAAGAAGATGTTGGAATGCCTCTGAGGCATTGTGCATTGGGCTTCAATGGAAGGGAGAACATGGCAGATGCTCAGGTGTGGTGGTGGAAGCCTGGGAGATTCACCCCATGCTAAAGTTTTGGGATCTGAGAAGGGATGAAGGCTGGTTTGTCATTGAGTCTACTTTGTGAGTCCGGGGGATGTTTCCAGCCTCCCTATAGAATTCTATCGTAAGAAAAAGAGCACTTACACAGTAGAGGATTGAAAGACCTTCTGCAGACATCTGGAGATCTTTAAACTGGTACTCAAACAAGCCGGTAGCTGCAGGCGAGAAGAGAG
Organism: Lyroderma lyra; assembly: GCA_004026885.1. Classification (NCBI taxonomy): domain Eukaryota; kingdom Metazoa; phylum Chordata; class Mammalia; order Chiroptera; family Megadermatidae; genus Lyroderma; species Lyroderma lyra. Next base: position 65,083 of record PVJL010006977.1, read on the forward strand.
CGAGAGAGACATGAAGAGACCCCTACAGACCCCTGCAGACCCCTGACCAGTGCTGTGCCCTGAGTTTCCTGCCCTGCTCGTTTCTAGACAGGGGACCAGTGTGGACCCCTCCCTGTCCCTCCCTCCCAGGCAGAAAGCTGGTGCCACACTGGTTCTTTTCACACGCCTGGGAGGAGGGTGCAGGGAGGAAGGTGACAACAAGATGTGCCAAAACCTTGAGGGCTAGGAAAAGTCTTGCTGGCCAGGCCCGTGTTTCTTCCACTCTGCCACTTGGGAAATGTCACCAACTTCCTGCTTTGGCTGTCTGGGTAGCTGCCGTCCCACCAGTCCTATCATCCCTATCTCCTGGATATGTTTGGGGACATTGGATGGAATTTCTGCTTCTCTGCCTTCCTGGGGTGAGGCCCTGGGACTGCTCCTGGCTCAGGCTCCACACATGTGTGCACTTTGCAAAACATTTGGGACTGGGGAGCTACCACCGAGTCTCCTAAGGGGCTCTTTGTCCTGTTAGGTCTTGGAGAATGAGTCACAGTGATTGGGAGAGCAGGTCATTTGCCACGTTTTCTGCCCTGAGTGTGGCGAGGAGAGTTTGTTGGGTGCTTGGAGGTGTATAGTGTTGCAGGCACAGCCCCATTCTCTTCTGTCTATGACCCAATGGGATCCCAAGGAAGCCTTGGTCCTCTCCCCGCGTTGACCTGGGCAGCCCCAGGGAGGGCAGGCGTTTGTACTCACAGTGCTTGCATTCGCTGGAGTCACTGAGGTCAATGTCACATGATTTTGATTTTTTTATCTGTGAATTAACCGCCAATTAGCTTTGCAGAGGAAATGACAGCATGCCGCTCCACCTCCTCTTCGCCCTCTCCCCTCTCCTCCTTTCTTTCTCCCTGTCCTATTTCCTGGCCTTCTTTTGGCAGAACTCACCCCGCACCCGCTAGCAGCCTGCAGCGTTACCCTATCCTGTGCTGGTGTCTTTGCGGGGACATTGCTTCCCTGAACCTCCAAACTCCCGAACGCTGAGGTCTCCTTCCCAAGTCTCTCCGCGCATCAGGCCATATCTCCCCCGCCCCCCCTTCCCGGTGACACAGGCTTCTGTGCTGGTGCCCTCCCCTTTCCCATGACTTACATTCTCTTTCAAGTCAACCGTCAGCAGTTCTGTAATGATGTCATCCAAGGGCAGAGAGATGGGGAGAGGCAAAATATCTGTGACCCTGATACGTGGGGAGAGTCATGTTATTCTTGCATGTCTGGATTCGGCCCAAACATTGACAATAACCCATCCATTGATGATGCAGCTGCAATGATGTCCTGCTGCTTATATTTTGCAACCACCTGAGCCCTTTCATCTTCGGATTTAGTCATTAAGGAAGATGCAAGGATGTGTGGGAAAATGCCCAAAGCAGACATCCAACCCCAACAACTCCACATGGAGGAATTTATCCTTCTGATACTGTGCACTTCGGGGATCAGACTTGTCTGGGACCTTACCAATTGGAGTTGGGTACAAAAGTAATATTTGGACAAAATAACTGTTCTTCAATAAGGGACTGGTTAAATAAATGATAGTGTACCTTCATAATGGAGTACTAGGCAGAGTAAAATAAGAACAAGCTATTTATATACCGATGCAACTGATCCCAAGCAATCTTTTTATGTGAAACAATCAGAGCACAGACAGGTATAGATATCTGCCTGTTTCTGTGTGTGTATACCTACATGCAAATTTGTTGCACATGCAAATTATATCTCTGGAAGCCAACCATCGGACTGGATTCATTGGTTGCTTCCAGGGAGAATAACCAGCCAGCTGGTGTACATGGATGGGAGGGAGACTCACTCTATAGGCTTTTTGTATCTTTTGAATTTTGATTTGCATTCCTCATGCAAAAAGCTAGGATGAAATACAAAAGTATGCTTAGTGGGCAGAATGCAGGCAGGCCATTCTGAGACACAGTGGGCCGTTCCTGGGCAGAGACCCATCTCTGAGTCTCGGCTTGTTGATTATTCAAACCATTGGGTTGGTTGAGCTCATCTCTGAGGGAACCCTGCTGTGTATCAGTGGGGACGTTCTGGCACACAGGCCAGTTAATGCAGAAAATGAGAAAAATGGTTTCACGTACGTCTCCACCAACTGAAGATTCACTTGCTTGACTTCAATGTCCTTGTCCTGGACTTGGAGGCTGGTGCAGGGGGTGTTTGTGGAAATTCCCATTTTCAGAGTCACATCCCCATTCACTTGAAATCCTAGTAGGTTGAACACAGGTCCTAACAGGCTGTGGAGAGCAAGATATAGGTGAAACCAGACCTGCTTGCAAGATGTTACTCAGCCAAAATGATAGGTATTTTGGGAGTCAGACTCATGTATTTGCCCCACCCTGAGACATCCGCCTCACTCTGTTGTCTCTGCCTGGCCCTTGGACACTGGCTATTAAGGGCCTGGTCCAGGTCAACCCAGTTGACTAATGTGGAGATAGTCTCACCCTTTTCCACCTATAAAGGTGGTAGTCGTGGCTCGGACGAGGATCCCATCGTTGGTCATGGTGGACATCATGTTCTCCACAGTCACTTTTTGAACCTCTAATCTGCAAAGTGACAGCACTGAGGGTCAGTCCTGGCTCAGGGAATCAGTCTGGTCAGCAGGAGAAATGCCTCTAAAGCAGGCAATTAACAACCTACCAACTCATCCATCCCTGGGACTCCCTAGGACTCCCCAGTCCTCTTACCCACCCAGTTCTTTAAGCTCAAAAAAATCTTGTAATTTTCCCCAAAAGGGCAGAGTTTTAACACAGAGCTGGAATATTGCTTTGTGGAAACATGGCTGTCCTTTTCCATGGGATTGTGGGAGGCTGAACTTTGGCATTACCCAAACAGCAGCTTTCTCTTATGTCATACCTTAGCGTCAAGGAACCACTTACCCTATCAAGAGATCTTTCAGGTTAATATTTCCCAGCTCGCCTAAGAGCCCATCCTTGGTGCCAGCTGGAATCACACTCTCTAACACGCCCTCGGTGGATTCTTTGAGTTTGCCGACTTTATTGACCACATCACTCAGGGGCCGGAGGAGATTTGAGACAGCAGAAGGTTTGTTGTCAGGGCCCTTCTCTGTATTGGTGGGTGCTAGGCTCTGTAGGGTCCCTTGGTCCCCAGAGAGCAGGTTGCTAACTCCAGTGGCTTCTAAGAGTGGTGACAGTGGGAGCTTGGAGGACTTACTGCTACTTCCCTTGCCCAGGATACCACCAAGGCCACCACCACCGAGGATATCGAGGGAGGGAGTGACTTTTAACAAAGACAGCAGGTTCAGATCAGACACTGTATCCAACACTTTGGTCAACACTGTCCCGAGCAGCCCGGCCAGATCCACTTCCTTACACATCAGCATCTGCTCGATCTGTGGGGGCAGAATGGCGTTCAGATCTGCAAAGGTTCAAGACACACGTTCCGACGGTTAGCCGCCCAGCTGGCCCGGCCAGAGGACCCTTCCCAGCTGCAGAGCCAGCGCCGTGCCATTGTGGGGCCCACGTGCACGGTATGTCGTGCCTTCCAGAAATAGCGAATGCCTGCGTCTGTCCACCCGGAAGAGAGCCTGGCCTTGGAGAAATCTGTTAGGAGTTAACATTTATTTATATTAGCGCCTCCCTGAGGCCAGCCTGGTTTCAACTATGTTCCTCTAATGTGACGTGGGCATGGAATGAAAGGAACTTATGTAGCTTTTGAGCCCAGTAGCTCAGAATATAATATAGTGAAGCCTCCGCCCCTAGAAGGCTAAGCCTCAGGCCGTGCACCTGCCCAGGGGTGCATGCTAGCACGTGCAGCCTGGTCACTGGGTCAGGACGCAATGAGTGATTGCCATGTGAAGTGCTGAGTAGGGCAGGAGGCGGCTGGGGAACGTCGTGGCAGAGCTGGCAGACCTGGACTTTCCTGTTCTCCATGCGTGGGATTCCGGGCAGGTCCCTTTTCTTCTCTAGGCCTAATTTTCCCCATGTGGGTCATTGGGAGGTCCTGCCACCTTTGACAGGCTGCTCTCATGCTCCTGCAGCACTGCTAGCATCAGGGTGGAGGAGGTGCTCACCATGGCTCTGCCTCCACACTAGAGAGAAGCAAGTCAGGGAGAAGTGGAATCCCAGAAGATGGGAGAGGGCAGAGGGGGAGGCAAGGAGGGCCATGAGCCAAGTAGCGGGGCTGTAAAGCCTGTCATGCTGCTCTTGATGGCCTGAGGAAGGGACTCAGAAGAAGAGCTGTCACGTGTGGATGGTGGACCACCGTGGCTGCCTCAGCAAACAAGTGAATTGGACTGAGGGACAATGTCCCTGGCCCAGTAGAGTAGGAAGAAGATGTCCCCTAGTGCCAGCCCCTGTCTAGTCACTGGGCCACAGCTTTTGGAGACGCGCTGCTGCTTCCTGTGCCCAGGGCTCTGCACACGGGAGAGCCTTTGCCTGTGCAGGATGAGGGGGATGCACCCCGCTCCCTGGCTTATGCCCTAGAGAATCCCTTGCACATGTGATCCTGGAGACCCACACAAGAGTGTTTAGTCAGCATTGCTCAGAGCAGCACACGACTAGACACAAACAGAACTGATAGATGTGCAAATCATGGAGGATTCATCAGGGTGGATATTGCTGTGAAAATGGACAAAAATTTCTCAATACAACACAGATGAAACATAAAAGTATGAGAGACAATGTAAGCAGGCCACCTTTGGGGACACTTTATAACAGGTAGTGCCAATTTTGGTATTGAGAAGGAGTAGCCACAGGTCATAAGAAGTGGCAAGGGAGAAATAACAAGGCCAGAGGCCTCCTCAGAGGCAGTGGGGAGAAGAGGGAGGATTCACGGGGTCTTCAGCCCAATGGCTGGGCAATATTTTTTAATCTAAATGTTGGGTACAAAGGTGTTTGTTCTGTTCCTCTTTTTGGTGTTTGCATGTCTGACAATACAATTAACTGCCACCACCACCAAATGGTTACTTGGTGGGTACACCGCTGTCTTTTGCATGGGTGTCTGACCTTCTCTGTATACTTGAAGTGTTTTATAGCAAGGCAGGTGGTTAGAAGGGTGGAACACGTGTTCTTGAAGAGGTAAAGCAGTGGCGGGGGGCTGTGGGGCTGGGCAGTGTGGTCACCAGGCAGGCGCCAGTCCCCCTCAGTCCCCCTCAGTCCCCTTCTGCCCTGTACCCCTGGAATGCTGACCCAGGCCTTTAAGAGGAGCTCTGAGAGCCTTCCTGCTGGCCTTTGTTTGCTGATAAGTCCTATTCCGTTTTTGTTCCCCAAAGGGAGTGACTGCCGTGCCAGTTCTTACAGTGTGCGACTTCTCTGGCCTCAGGCCCTGGCAGATTGGTGGAGGGCAGAATTCCTCCTCTCCTTGAGGCAGACGCTGAGACTCAGGGAGGGAGTGAGAAGAGAGAGCGTGGGCGCATGCGGTTTACAAGTGGACCCAGGGTTCGTATTTTCTGGCTCCTGGTCAGCCAGGTTGATGCTTTAAGCCCCTGTGGGAGTCTGGGGACCCAGCAGCGTGAAGCCACGGAGCTGTGAGATCTGACACAGTGTACCGTGATGGTAAAAGGCAGGTAACCAGACAGGTTGCTGGATTAAGAGCGCCCATCTCCAGGGTTGCTTTGACCAGTGGAACCCAACGTGGGGTCCCCGGGCAAGCGGCCTCAGCGTCACCTTTGACGTTACTAGAAACTGAGCTGTCAGGCCGCCGCGGGACCACGCAGCGAGCTGTCTGAGGCGGCCCAGGCAGCCGGTAGGCTGTGTACCCCCCGAGGTGCTCCCCACCCCCAGTCCCACTTGTTCAGGAGCCGTAACTGGCCTTTGGGCTTGGAAACGAGAAGCACACGAGCGGGTGGAAAGGGAGAGCTGTACGGGCGAGACGGTCGTTACTTACAGTCACTGAGTTTGCTGCTAGACAAGAAGTACCTCGCCGCAGGGTGACACCCGGCGTTTGCAGGCCGAGGCTGATTTCCTGCGGTAGACGGGGCTCTTGGAATCGCTGGAGAGCCGAGGGGATTTCTGCGCAGCAGGGCTGGTTTATTGACAGGAAGTTTTTCCAACAGTGGTGGCGGACTCAGCAGGTCAAGCGCTTTTGCCTGGCTGGCCAGCATGATGGCCAGGGCCCAGAGGGTTGGCATCTTGGTGGCTGAGATCTGCAAAGGAGGCCTTGGTCAGACACCACAGCCCAAAGGGACCATGAGGCTGCCAGTAGGTTTGTACCGGATGTACATGCAAGACCCTGGCTCTTGTAGGAGGACGCCATCCACACTGTAGATTTTCTAGTCTGTATAGTGTATTCATGGGACAACTTTCATGGGATAACCTGGCAGCACATGGCAGTCAATGTCTCAAGGAAGGACCTTCTTTTCCACCTCTGCATAAAGGTGTCTACTGGCTGGTGGCACCCTTTGAGTACAGGCCGAGCCCTTACTGTAGCCCTTACTGTAGGCCTTACCTGCTAGTCTTCCTGACTCAAACATCCTTGGAGTGGTCTGAGCCACTACCATCTGGGGAATTTGTGAGATTTGGACAATAGCTTCTGGTCAGCTAACATATAGTAGTGTCCTTGTTGGTGTGAGCTTACCATTTGCCATTCTCTTTGTGGAGTACAGCAGCCGCCTTAGATTCTGCACAACCCTGAGAGGGAAGACCTAGGTCCTCATTGTTCAGATGGGGAGACTTACAGTACAGAGTGGCAGTTATGCTCGTTTGTGCACATCGTTCAGTCCCAGCTAGTAGTTTTGCTTGGTCAGGAGGACCGCCCCATCAACCAGCCTCAAGCGTAGCATCCTCCACCCCTTTGGTCATTGGGCTGTCCTGTCATTTTAACTCAGTGTGCAGGGACCAGAATCATCTCCCTCTGAGTGTGACCACCTTGGGGCTACTCTGTCTTTTTAAGGCCTGTTCTTAGGTGCCAGGACGGCAGTGGCATGGTCCAATGGAGGCTCAGTTGGTTTATACCACTGTATTAATATTTGGTGCAGAGTGGGCTCCCTGCGTGTGGAGTGAATGATTGCGTTGACCTGATCACTCAGCTTCTGAGGCCCTTTCTGTGTGCAGGGCACTGGACGGTTCTCCTGACCACAGACCCTATGGCCTCTTCCTCTTGGCTGGGGTTGAGCGGCCATAGGTGATGCGATTGTGTAAATTGTATAAGTCTGAACTCTATTTCTTTGAGTTGGGATACATCCACACATAGCTACTTACTGAGTGCTGGTCAATGTTCGTACTGGTTAGTGTGCTGCCATCTGTGACACCCTATGTAATAATCCCTCTAGCAGATCCAGGCACTGGATGGCATAAGCCCTCTTTGCAGCCCCAGCAAGAAGGCGACAAGGTTCATACCCAGGCAGGAAAGCCCTGTTTGATTCTGAGCTCAGCCGTGTGCTCAGTGCAGATCACCTCCTCGTCTGGCTGTCAGATTCCTCCCTTACTAAGTCTTTCTGTCTCTAATGCTTTGGGTAACATGGAGCTTTGTGTATTAGGGCATTTTCCCTCGGTGATGCAAGTGGACTCTGGAGTTCCTTTCTGTTCGGATTTCTTTTCCAGACAAGTTTTATAAAACCAGGCTTGTCAGCCTTCGTTCTTGCGTGGGTGGGTAGGCACTGCCCAGAGAGCTGCCTGCCATTTGCTAACACCATCAGAAGGACCATTGATGGCAGGAATGTTGGGAAGGACATAATTAGAAGCCAATGACAATCCTTCACATCGAGAAATTGAATAAATTAGGCCTTATGAAAAGAAAGCCTGCATATTTTCATTACTTTCCTCCTTTTACCCTCACCTGTGAGAAACTGGCCAGTAGTGTCTCAGGTGATGTGTAACTAACTGTGAGGAAAAAATTAGGAACTTCTGTACCTGCGACTGAGTTGATGGCAATATCGTTGGACGCTGTCCTGAGGGGGACCCTTGGAGAAACCCTGCAACAAACCCCCATTTTCTAAAAGCTGTGGCATAACCAGCAATTGTAGCACCTACTGTGCTAGGCAGGGTGCTGTGCATTTCAGCAGGGAACAGGGTCTAAACGCCAAACCCTAGTGTTCTGTCCTTCGAGGAACTGCCCTATGCTTGTCTTAGCTTCAAATTTTAGCCTTTTATTGTGCGAATTTGGTGCAGCGAGTCCTTACCTTGCCCGGCGTGGACAGGTGGCGTGGACAGGCGGTGTGGACAGGCGGCGTGGACAGGTGGCGTGGACAGGTGGTGTGGACAGGCGGCGTGGACAGGCGGCGTGGACAGGCGGCGTGGACAGGCGGCGTGGACAGGCGGCGTGGACAGGCGAACGTTTTGGAAGCTGCCCCTCCTGGGGTCTGTCGGAGGGCAAGGCGCATCGCTTTTATAGACCAGTGTCTCTCGGGCAAGTCAGCAGACCTGAAGGGACGTGATCACGTGTGCTAGTAAGGGCGGTGTGGTACAGGCTGAATTCCAAGATCAGCACTTGCTAATGGTTGTGACATTTGTCAGTGTCTTTCTGGGAGATGTTCAGGGTTCTGGGACCCTTTCCAGAGGAGGCGTTCAGGGCGGGTATCTGTCCCCTCCATATGTTATCTTTGAGCCATGTGGGTGCTGGGCGAATGGCAGAGGAGAGGGGTCTGTGAGGTCGCCAGTCCCAACCCTTTGTGAGCCCATTAAGGTGCCAGCGCTCCGCCCTATCCGTGGTCGGCACTCAGCACGGAATCCCTTTGAACAAGGTGTTTAGGGATGACCTCCCTGTCGAGTGACATTTTATGTCAGATGTGTGTGACATCAAGTATCCAACTGCGTAAAGATTTGGGAGTCAAGTGATGGACACGGAAGGATCGGAGGGCACAGTGTCTGCGTGGGCGAGGGCATGGATGCGGGCCGGGTGGGGGGCGCTGGCTTGGGTTGTACGTAATTCCTTTCCCTGATGGCCTGGGGAATGAGCCTTGAAGGGCTTCATGTGTCTGCTCTTTCCATTTGTATTTTAGAGACTTCAATTTCTATGCCAGACTTCCTTCCTCTCAACTGTTACTTATTGAATGGCTCCCAAAATTCTCGAATCTAATCTCTGGGCCTCAGACTTTCCCCTAGGTAAGACGGGGACTGTTTCCAAGTCATCTGTTCAATTCCTAGCCCTGAGAGTTTTGTGCGTTGGTACCTGTCATGATCGCGCTGTGTGGGGTTTGCACCGCCTTACGAGGTCCGTCTGGGAGAGGGGGACGACTTGGACTGAAGAGATGGTTAACGCCTAAGTGGGGGGGATTGGGCTGGGTCCCTGCCTTCAGGAGGGTCGGCATGACTGCTGCCTGGTCCTCCCCAACCCCACTGAGGCTCTCCTACTCTGCTCCTCACGTACAGTTCCGGGTGCCAAAGGCCCCACGTGGGGCTCTGCTGAAATGTCAGATGCATAGAAGAAATGACAGCTGACCTTTTCTCAGAGGGCAGAACTAAGAGTTTTACACGTGATGACAAGTAGAAGACAGAACCCACTTTCTTGGTTTTGTATTTCTTGGACGTTTGAGGAAAATTGACTCTTCGTTTAGGCGAAATTTGTGACGCCCACTAATGGGTGTGGGTCTTGATTTTAGTGCCGCTAATGGTTTCTCTGGACCCAAAGCTAAAGTCACCTCCGGAAGTAGGGAAGGGACACATCCGGGATGCAGCCCTTCAGCTTCATGGTTTTTTGTCTCTCTCTCTCCTTCATCCTTAGGAGGCGGGGCAGCCATTGAATTCTGCTAATCCAGCACCCACGAAGGCGGTTTCTGGGAGGGTGGTTTAGCAGGCTGAGCACTCCGGCTGGCTTGTTCTCAAGCCCTAGGTGATTTGACCTACTCACTTTTGAAAGAGAAGTCCCCAAGGCTGGCCAAGGCTTGGCTCGGCTCCCCGTGGCAGGTGATAAGGCAGGTCACGATTCTTAATGGCTTCTGTGTGGAGATGTCACGGTAGGCCCACGTGAGTCATGAGTATCCTCGTGACAGAAGCATCAGGATTTTGCCCTCTCATAGCTGTTTCTTCAGTGACATACACACATGTGTGTCCACATTTGTACTTTTATTTGTGCATATGCTTCTCTGTGTCCATCTAGTTTTCTGGCACTCAGCAGTCATGTCCTGCCTCAGTTTCCTTCTCGGGTATAATCAACCTCAGATCTTTGCCAGTAATGGGAGTTCACAGGGGCTTCCTGCAGCAGGTTTGTGTCCCTGAATACTCTGGAGTTGTGTGTAAAATCTGGGTTAATTTTCATTACTTGCGTCTCTGCTTTGTATGTCATCGTGGAGTATGTTTGTGCCAAGAGGAGCTTTTCCTCCATTCCCAGGGGGTAAGTGGCTGGGGGGTACTTTATTTTTGCTGCTTTCCCTCTGAGCACCTTCTGCCCCTGTGCCCTCCACTGGCTACACAGTGCTGCCAGCGGGCATCCTCTTCTGGAAGTGCAGCGAAGGGCCCCGCAGCTGGCTGCAGCAGGCGTGACTGTGGTGGCATCTGCCTAACCATTCAGCCAGCTGGAGATTCCCAGGGAGGAGAGCTCGCTTTGCCTGAGATGGGGAGAAGGGCCACGTCGTGGAAATCACACTGAACCTTGAGTCATAAGGCCGTGGCCACAACTCGCAAGCCCCTACTAATAAGCACTCAGGAAATGCTTTCTCCCCTTCCACCCACCCACCCTCATTGCCAGCATAAGTGTCATCACCCACGTCCCCATTTAGAGACGAAGAAGTGGGGCTCAGAGCCGTGAAGTTGCTCCTGTACAAAGGTGGCAGGGCTGGAGTTCTAGCCCAGATGTGCCTGAAACCAGAGTCTTGACTTAGGCCATGCCATTTGTCTTCTTCTTCCACTTGTCTGTGAGATTCTCAAGGGCAAGGGCATGCACGCCTCTGCCTCCATGTAGTGTGCCATAAATGCTGAGCGAGGGAATGAATGCATGAATGGCTGGGCCACCTTCTCTGAGGCTCAGGTTTTCTGTCTGTCAAATGGGCTGATGGTTCCTTGCCTGCTTTTCCGACGTGGGGGTTGTGAGAATCGGAGACGACAGCGGCTCTGAGTGTGTAAAGTGACAACCACACGTGAGGCAGGGAGTTCCCTCCATCTTTAGGTCTCCTTTTTCCTGTCTCCACCCCTTCTTACAATGGTATTGTGCAGAGCTATGGGTGCCCTCAGGGTGGTCAGTGTGGACACCTCAGAGGTAAATTCCCTGATTTCCCAGAATAAAACCAATAACAGGTTCCCTCAAAAGCTCTGGGGGTCTGCAGCTTGGCAGCTCTGGCACAATCTCTTTTCTCTTAAAATTTAACACTATCATTCAGATGACATCACTCTCTTGCTTAACACTCAGCAATGATTGCCGTTGCACACCGAGTAACGTGTTTATTTTTGACCCTGACCAGTGAGGCCCTGGGTGGTTTGACTCCTGCCTGTCTCTCTGTCCTCATTCCCCACACTTCTTGCTAATTGACTTTTTTTGTTTTGTTTCGTTTCTCAAGGGCAAGGGTATGTACATCTCTTTCTCCACAGTTTTAGTGACTTTTTTTTTTTTTTAAGTTTCTTGCATATGGCTACCTTTGTACATCCTGTTCCCACCTCAGGACCTTTGTACATCCTGTTCTCATTACCTGGATTGCTTTTCTCCGCCTTTTGCCTACTTCACTCATTCTGCAGGTCTCAGCTCGAATATCTCCTCTGAGAGGCCTTCCCTGCAACCTTGTCTAAATCAGGTTTCCCTTGTATTTTTCTCTCTCCCAGTACCCCCAGAATTTTTTCCTTATTTTTAGTGGAATTTATAGTCATGTGTCCTTCTGTTGGCTGATTTGTTTAATATCATCTCCCTCAGAATCTTAATGAAGGCAGAAACCATTCTTGCTTTGTTTGGCTACGTGGCACCCAGTAGGTGCTGGGTACATATGTTTTGAATGAATGTGAACATTGTCCTTTCTAATGGCAGAAGTCAATCATGTTCACTATCAAAAGTTTGGAAAAGCTATTAAGCAGCAAGATATTAAGAAGAGAATAAAACTCATTTGCTATCCTACATCTGTGATTGTGACAATCACAGCCAACATTTGAGTTCACTTATCCCATATATCGAGGATCATATTCTAAATAACTTTGTCCTGACTTTTTGTTGAGCATTTTCTTTTGCCACCAAATACTCTTTGAAAACATGATTTTAATGGCTGTGCGATATTTCTCACTAAGGATTTATATGAAAAATAAAAATCCTCTATTATTGGCCATTTTGGTGGTTCCCGGGTTTTCACCATAAAACTAATGCTGTGGCAGCCAGTCTTGCCCTTTCATCTTCGTCTGAATCTCTGATTATTTCTTTCGGAAGTCTTCAGAAGTGGGAAATTATTATATGGAATATGAATATTTTCAAGATTCCTGAGGTTGCTCTTGCCAACCTCAGGCGTTTAGATTTTTGTAGGGGCCATTCTTCATGTCCTTCCTACATATGTCACCCCTGCCATGCCTCTGCAGCCAGACAGGCCTGGGTTCAAATCTCTACCATCACTCAGGAACCGTGTAACTGTGGGCAAGTTACTTCCCCTTCTAAGTCTCACCTTTCACGTCTGCAAAAATGGGAATAATAAATCCACATAGGTCTGTTTGATATTGTGAAGATCGTTGAGATAATAACGTACGTAGAGGTCAGCACAGGGCCTACCTCATAGGAAGGGTTCCAAAGAAGTTACTTATCCTTATCTTCACGTTAGAGATGAAAAAACTGAGACTCAGAGAGGTTAAGTGATTTGCTCAAGGTCACACAGCATGTCCAGGGACCAAAGAGGGAACTGGCTCCCCTGTGAAAGGGAAATTCAGTGTTACTAGGCAACGTGGGCTTGCCAAGTCCTCACTCCCAACCAAATTGCTACACAAAAGTCCTCTTACATGAGAATCCTGGCGCCACCGCTGTGAGCGTGCACAGCTGGCTGAGCCACCGTGGACCCCCTTGTTAGCGGCTTCCCAGTGTGGTTGCTCTGAGGGCAGGCATGCTCGTCTCTGGTTTTCCACAGGATTCTCTCCGTAATCAATTCCTTTCCCTTTCACAACTCAGTGGTGGTCTGGGTAGGGGCAAAACTTCTTTTTTCATTTGGATACATTGGGCAGAGGGGCTGGTAGTGGAAAAATGGGTTCTGGAGGCAGCAGCTGCCCAGGAAATGCAAATCAGTGTTAGCTAGTTGTCACTTTGGCTAATGTCCAAAGCAAATGGCTGATGTTGGTATGCTTCAGGAGCCTATTTTGGAAGGGATGTACTATTCTAGAATCTCAGAGTCATTTTTGGTTGGAAGATTCTTTAAAAGTTGGCAGGTTCCCCTCATTTCTGTCAACTGGGCCTCAATGTCACTGCCAAATGCTGTCCTCCTGCCTGGGGCAGAGAAAGGCTCTGGGCAGGCTGACCAGATGTCCCATTTTAAACGGGACAGAAAACGGCACATCTCAGGTTGGCCTAGTCTCACTGGGCTAAGTTCAAGGTGTCAGTAGGCTGACCACACAGACCATTTGAAATGGGACATACCATTGTTTTCTGTCCCATTTAAAATGGGACGTCTGGCCAGCCTACTTATCAGTTAGTACCCTGGGGTCACCTGGGGCTCAGTCCCACTGGGGTGCTGTGGGAGACAGTGTGGAGTTGTTCCCTGTCCCCAGGGGGCGAGGAAGCAGGGTTATTTATCCACTAATCGCCAGGAAGTCCCAGAGGCTGTGGGCAGTAGGAACCCAGGAGCCAGGCCATGGCTCCTCGGGAGAAGGGCTCACGCTGGGCCTGGTATGGGAGCTGCTCAGGGAGCTGTTCGCCTCTGACGGGATCGCGTGGGCTGGGACAGGGGTCCCTTCATCGGCACCATGGGACCCAAGACCGTGGGCTCTGCCCCTTCTTCCCACCCCGATCCTTGTATGACCGTAGGGAGCCAGAAGAGACCCAGACAAGATGGAGGTCGACTTTCTCATCTCCCTCGTGAGTGGGGGATTCACTCCCAAATTAAAAATGATTTAGAAAAATATTGGAATGCAGGGTATGGGGATGCAGACCACAAGTGTGGCTGGGAGTCGGGGACACGTGGGGAACTGCAGCTCAGGGCCCAGAGCTCAGCAACTGCCCAGGAAGTGGTCGCTGACCGTGGTGTAAGCGCCTTGTGCAGGGCCTTGCCCCAGTTTCTCTGGGTCCCTTTTGCCCTAGTTCATGTCTTGTAGCTAGAAGCTCCTTCCAGGCTGCTCAGGGCTGTGAGCTATTTAGGCCCTGAAGTTGGGTAATGCCTTTACCCAAAATGCCCACCCATCCCTTCCTGCAAGGTCCCTGTGTAACCGAAGGGCTGGGCCAGGCCTGGAGTCTGGAGAACAGGGGCCCCATTGTCTGTCTTAAACCTGCTGGCATCAGGGAGGCCAGGGAGACAATGGTAGTCCTGGCACTGTCCAAGCCAGAAGGGCCTTCAGTGATAAGGCCCAACATCCTGGAGGCCAGGCAACAGCAGTGACGCTGACATCACCCACAGATGACATTGTTTGAGTACCTCCCATGTGCCAGGAACTGTCCTCTCTCATTACAGCCGACCAAGGTGGGGACTGTGATTCTCCCAATTTTCTGAGAGAAGGAAACTGAGGCCCACTGAGGGGAAGCCACAGCCCTGGGGTCAAACAACCATGGAGAGGGGCCAGGCCAGAACTCAAAGCCTGCCTCCAAGGTCACATTGTTCAGAGAACTGTCCACCCACCACACTGCCAAGATGAACATAGCGGGCACCCTCCATCAGAGAGGTGGTCCCGCCGCAAGTGGGGGTCTGAAGGCCGACGCAGAAGGCAGGAGGGCACGACGGGCATTCTCACTCCTGAAGCCCAGGTAGGCAGCCAAGACCCTGGATGTCATCCACATGGGGTCTGGTGTGGCCCAGACATCGCTTGGCCGTGGCCCAGATTGGCTCAGAAGGGCCTGAACATGACCCAGATGCGGCTTGGGTGTCCCGCCCCCAGGCCTGCCAGGGGCATAATGACGCCTGATTTGGGACAAAGATACACTCCAGACTGCAGAAGTCACAGACAAGTATTTATTTATTGCAGAGAGGGACACCTACACAGCTCGTTCCCACACTCGCGCTGGGACCCCGCAGGCCACTGTCCATGGCTTCACTGGGAGAGAGGAGAGAGGTCTGGGGTCCTACTTGGAGGCTGGGGTGATCACAAGAGCATCCTGGAATTGGAGGAGAAAAGCCAAATGGCTTTTTTACCATTTGCCTTATCGTGATTTATGCTGATTTATCTTTCTCAAAGTGACCACTGGTATGGGGGGTCATGGCCATGAACTCACTCATATGTTACACAATTCTTAGAAGGGTCGGAGGAGTAGGGTTTGTGTGTGACCAGTGAAGCCACGCAGGGGTCTGGGGCCCAGGTAAAGTGCCTGCGTGCAAAGTGTGGGATTGTTGTCCTCAATCCAAGTTGGTCCCCAAAACTCCCCCAAAAGTTTCATCAAATGCAGATTTCCGGGCTGTATCATTGGGTCCCAGGCAACTGAATTTTTAACAAGGCTGTGGCCTTTTTTTTTTTTTCTTTTTAAGCTAAATGGGAACTTAACTTACTAGATTTCCCCGTTTTTATTATGACCATTTTCAAACATAAAGCAAAGTTGAAAGAATTTTACAGTGAGCACTTGTATACTCCTCACTGAGATTCTACCATTAATTTTTTAAAACCAGGGAGGGGAGTTCCCTGGTGGTGTAGTGGCTTAAGGCTTCGGCGCTGGCGCTGTCAGTGCTGCGGCCTGGGTTCGATTCCCAGTCAGGGAGCTACCCACATACCAAAAAGCAAAATAAAAACCCCAAAAAACCAGGGGGGCCAGGATTGGAGCACAGCCCCCACTTTGCAGCCCCAGGGCTCTCCCAGCGACTGTGTCAGTCACCCCTGGGGCAGGTGTTTAACCTACTCACCTTGGTCACAGACCAGGAAGCTGCTTCGGCCCCCAAGGCCTTCACCATCGACAGCGGGATCCCAGAGCTTAATTTGCCTGAAATGACAGACGCGGTGAGTGACGGTGGGGCTGGGCGGCCGCGGGCAGGCTCACAGTTCCCAGAGGGACAGAGGACCTGACACACCCAATTCGGACTGTCCCTTTCGCCTCTGCTCATCTGCTCTCTGGCCCAGCACCCACCCAGCCTCTCCTCCCCAACCTTTGCCCCAGCACTGGCTTCTGCCTGTTGCCAAGGTCACCCCCACATCCTCTCACACTTCTGCTTACAAACCGCCGTCGGGGGCTCCCGTCATCCCCAGCAGAAGTGGCTATACTTTGAGGTTTCTCATGCTAATAAAGTAATGAAAAGGGTGGGGCTGGCCTACATTACCAATTTTCCCCACCCCCATGGCCTGGGGCTTAATTAGAGTAATTCCACCTGGCCAGGGCTAAGGAATGCTGAGCACCACCTGTGCCAGGCGCCTCCTTTCTGTCGAACACCATCGCTCTGAGGAAGGTGCTCTCGTTTTCCCATTTTATAGATGGAGAAACGGAGGCTCGGGATGATAGGCAGCTTATCTAAGGAAGGCAGCCCGCAGAGGCGGAATCAGCACTTGAACCCTGGTCTGTGTGAGGCGCATCGAGGGTGCTCCAGTTGCCTGTTTACACCTCTGTGTCTCTCCTGCTGTCAGTCCTGTGAGGCTGGGCATTGCCTGGCTCATCTTTGCATGGCCAGGCTCTAGCACCAGGAAAGGGATTGGGCTGGGAATTTGGAAATGGGAGAGCTCATTTCCAGTGGGATGACTGGGAAGGCTTCCTGGAGGAGTTGGAATTTGAACAAAGCTCTGACAATGAGTGGGAAATGAATGAAAGGGACCCAAATGGAGACTCAGCCTGGAGAAGTAGGGCAGCCGCCCCAAAGCCTTGGGGAGTGGGGGGATGGATAGCAAAGAGACGCACCATTCTCGTTTGGCAGCAGGATGGAGGCAAGGATCTCGGTGGTGATGTCTTTCAGAAGTTCAGGCTGTGAGAGAGAAGGGACATCGTTAGCCTGGCTGAGAACCCGAAGTCCTCCTAGCCATTCCTAGGGTGGACACAGCTGGCCCTGTGGGGAGGACAGTGGGTAGAGATGCTGGAATTCCAAGTCCCCTGACAGTCAATACTTCGAGGGCTCCTGGGAGTGGCACAAACCCAGCTGGCCCTGGCAAATTTTAGGGAGTTGAGGTGCATTAGAAGGATGCACCCCCTGCCTTCCCCAACTCTCAGGGGCTCTACTGGTCTGTTCCAGCAGAATGTGCCATGAGGGAATCTTGAGATCTTGACTTCTCAAAGGGTGCCAGATTCCTGGTTTTTATGTGGAAACCTCCCCATTTAAAAATATTCAGAGACAAAATAAAACAAAAACACAAGAAACTCCCCCCACCAAAAAACCCCCTATATGGAGTTCCCTGATGGTGTAGTGGCTTAAGGCTTCGGCGCTGGCACTGTCAGCGCTGCGGCCTGGGTTCGAGTCCCAGTCAGGGAGCTACCCACATACCAAAAAGCAAAAAAAAAAAACAAAAAAAAAAAAAACCAAAACCCCTATAACCCACACCATGGCAGGATTCAACTGATTTGAGATTTTGATTTAGTCTAATTCAGATGGGGAAACTGAGGACAAGAGGAAAGGGGCTGTGCAGGGTCACTGAGATGAGTCTATGCGAGCAAAGTGAGCTTGCGAATGGAAAAGATTTGTTTTCTAATTTTGGGTCCAAACTTCACAGAAGAAAAGTTAAGTGTGTATCTGTCTGTCTGTGTATGTGTGTATTCTCAGCTGTGTTTGGCATATAGTAGGTGCTCAGTAAATGCCTAAACCAGTAGTTTGGACTTGGTGGCTGATAATGGGGAGGCCGACCAGCTCACCACGGGGCTGCCCATGGGGACCCTGTTCAAAGCACCCTCTGAGCAGTGTCTCCTTTCAAAATGGATCATCGTGGGCTATCCTGTGTCCCCAGGGACAACCTGTTGCTACTCACATTGAACAGGCCAATGCCTGAGTTCATCAGGTGGATCCGATCAATGCTGTAAGGAAGATACCCATGAGAACAGTCCCTTGGAATCCTATTCTTCCATCCATCCATCCATCCATCCATCCATTTTTTCACCAATTCCTTCCTCCCTCCCTCCCTCCCTCCCTTCCTTTCCAGCTATCTATCAAGCGCCTGCTGTGTACCAGACACAGTGCAGACTCTGGAGATCCAGCATGAACCAAATCAAATCCTTGCTTCATGGAACCTACATTGTAACTGAGGGTTGGGAGGGAGGGGGAGGGGGAGACAGAAAACACATAGTTGCCCAAAGAACAGAGAAATTATCCTAAGGAGCGAGGACTGTGGTGAACTCGGGAGCTCCGTCTCCTTCTAATGGGGGCACCTGATTCTCAGCTCAGCTGTGGCCATGCAGGCGCGTAGGTATTCTGATTTGATTATGTTGGCAATTTGTTTATATGAAAAAACCCTAACCCTATGTGGGTGGGCTGATCAAAACACACCCATGCGCTTGATTTGTCCTGGGGGGCTCCCGACTGCAGCCCCTGAACTCGCTCTGGGACAGCAGGAGGGCGGAGGACAGGCAGGGGCACAGGAGGCAGCTGGAGCCCTGGGCTTCTGATCTGGGCTCCACGGGTTTTCAGCCTCCGGGCATGAATGTCACTGCCACTGTCTGCGACGCATCCAGAATAGGCCACCCAAGGCTGAGGGAATGGCGTCAGGCAGGTTGTTCCTGTGGCCAGGGTCAGCTTGCCCAGTGGCTGCTACAAGGCCACTTGCCTTTCCTTCCGCCTGTCACACCTGGTCCTCAACAGCGGGACAGTCCAGGCAAGGCAGCCTTTCTACCTGACCTAGAGCAGCCTTCACTGGACGCTCACATGTCAGAGTCTCAGAACAGCAGGTGTTTAAAGAAGCCCAGCGGTCGCCAGGCAGGACGCATTTTCATCACCAGGATCTCCACGGTGGTTTACACGTTACCTGATGTCATTCAAACGGAGCAAGAGTTGGTCA
>PVJL010006978.1:0-84021 GCA_004026885.1 Lyroderma lyra
ATGATGATCTCCAGGTTCATCCATTTTGTTGCAAATGGCAATATTTCATCTTTTCTTACAGCTGAGTAATATTCCATTGTGTGTATGTACCACAGCTTCTTTATCCAGTCATCTGTCGCAGGGCACTTTGGTTGTTTCCATGTTTTGGCCACTGTGAACAGTGCTGCAATGAACATTGGGGTACATAAGTCTTTGCGGAAGAGCAAATCTTGTGTTGTACATCTGAAACTAATGTGTTATATAGGTCAATTGTAACTCAATAAAAATATCTCAGAATTGTACATTTTAAATAGGTAGATTGTGTGGTATGTAAATTATATCTCAGTGAAGTTGTTTTAAAAAATTACACAGTCCTTTGAAACATGAAACTCAGTAGTAGATTGGTTCTCAAGTGCTTCTATAAATGAGAAAACAACCCTGTTTTTTAATTTTTCACCAATCTAAACAGTTTCTATTTGAATATTAATCTACTAAAAAAATTATAGAGTCTATTAATGCCAACTACTCTGAATAATGTCAGTCCCTGTCCTTGCAGGTTTCACGACGGAGTAACAAACATGCAAATCCTACTATGATGCATTGCAGTAACTGCTGTAATAGAGGCAGATTATGTAGCATATACAAATGCTCTAGAGCAGGGGTCATGAAACTATAGCTTGCAGGCCAAATCCTTGGGGTCCTCTGAGAGTTTGACTTCTTTTGACAGAAATGCATTCACATCATATATATTAACTACCTCAAGTATTTGTGTTTTTTAAAACTTCCTCCTTTATTTCTAATTAAAGAAATTTCAAACAAAAGTAAATAAATAAATCAGGATTGGGGGCAAGGTAGTCTCAGTTTAGGGTATATGAATCTATTGTCTAACCTATTGATTATCAATTTATGTTTATCATTAAAAATAGACCATAATTAGGAAAGATTGATTAAAACTAATAGTTAGAAAATACACTGTTAGTTTGCATTTACAAAAGTAATTCTAATTACAGTTATTTCTTAACTTACTTCCTATTTATGTCTGACTTTTATGAAATACAGGACAACTATACCATTAAATGTTAACTTTCTTGCAAAATTTATTCTATTAGAATAGTGAATTCCATACACATTTGCTCAGTCTTTTAAGTTTTGTCTTTGTTGCAAGATCATCCATAACATAGCATTGTTGTATACTCACAATTCTCAAATGAGAAGCTGGTGAGGTGATGTTGTGATTCCTAATGTGTGCTTGTCACAGTCTGGAGAAAGTTCAGTAATTTCAGTCTGGTTCAGCCATTAGCTACTCCAAACACTGGAGAGCATTCTGTGATTTTCGGGCTCTACTGCCAGGAGGACTATCTGGCTGGCAAAGTTAACAGCGCACCCTAGTGATCATAGTATTCCTCTGCCAGCTGTATTGAAATAAAACAGATGGTCTCTTCTATTTTGTCTTATTAATCAAAGTGGACTATTCTGTGACTAGGGATGTTTATAATTTTAAGAGACCTGATGATGAAAATGACAAAAAAACTTAAAATATGTTTCTGGTGGTGTTTTTTTTGGGCAGTGTATAGAATTTCCAGAAATTTATTAGCTATAAAGGTACTATAAGATAGCCTATGGAGAATTAAAGAAATATAAAATGTGGTTCTGATATAGGCTACTTTGAATTATAGTTTTTGTGCACGTTATTTCTATAAGTTATAGAGGGATCATTTCTTATACTGTGTATTTTTCCATACTTCACTCTATAAATATTAAGTGCAGTTATTTTAAAATACACGAATTCAAAAAATTAAATACTGGAGTTCCCTGGTGGTCTAGTGGCTAAGGCTTCGGCGCTGTCAACGCTGTGGCCTGGGTTCGAATCCCAGCCAGGGAACTACCCACATAAAAACAAACAAACAAAAAAATAAATAAAATACTAATAAGTACAAAAATTCAAGTGCCCTCATACGTTGTAGTAATTTCCAAACAAGTGCTACTGACACCTCTGTTTGCCTTTTTCTGCATCTTCTGTGTTTTGTTTGTTCGTTTGTTTGTTTTTGTTTGGTTCCATGAGCGGAGATCTAACCCAGGCAGCAGCATCCAGAGCGCCAAAGCCTAGCCACTACACCATCAGGTAATCCCCATGCATCGTCTGTATTAAGGCGATGATACGAGTGCTGTCTGGAAGAAATCCAGCCAAAAATGTCTCTGTTTTTCATATTACATGGCTGAATACTTTCTGGACAACGCTCATATATTGCTCTTTGATTTTCTTTCTTACCCACAAACATAACAAAGGGTGATTATTAAAAAACAATGCAGGAGTTCCCTGGTGGAGTAGTGGCTAAGGCTTTGTCGCTGTCAATGCTGGGGCCTGGGTTCGATTCCCAGCCAGGGAATTACCCACATAAAAAATAAAAATATAAAAAGGAAAAAATCTCCTAGTGTGGAGGTTTCAGAAAAGAGAGGAAAGAGAAAAATCCTATTAAATTTACCTTAGAAATGGTAACAACAGTATAGAAACAGAAACTGAACATTTTAAGTTGCTGGGCCAGTCTGTCTTATATACAGCATTCAAATCCAGTTCCTGCCTGTTCTTAGCACTGCATCCCATTGTTTGTCCGCAACAATGTTAAGCTTGCTCTGGTTAATTCAGGGTTGCAAGTGAATGGGGGACATGTAGATTCAGTTGAAGATGATGAGCTCTAGCTAACTGCAGAAATGTTTCTAATGGTATAAATTACATTGTATTAAATAAATATGCATGTTACTATTTTCATTTCCCTATGTATTTATAACTGACAGTAAGTTTTCAACCAAAATTTTTAAAGGCCATGGAACAGCAATCCTTCCCCCACTGATTATTATGATTGCTTTGCACAGTTTCAGCTTGCACGACCACCTCTGCTGTAATCCACAACTGTACAAAGTGAGGACTGCCTATGTTTGGTTTCAGTTTTCCATATCCTTGCCAACAGATTATTGTCTCTCCTTTTAGTAACAGCCATCCTAGGGGGTGTAAAGTGGTATCTCATTGTGGTTTGACTTGCATTTCCCTAATGACTAATGATGTTGACCATCTTCTCATGTACTTATTAGCAATTTGTATATCTTCTTTAGAGAAATGGCTATTCAAATCTTTTGCCCACTTTAAAATTGGTAGTATCTCTTTTTCACTTGAATCTATTTGTGAGTTCACCTGTTTTTTTTTTCTTCTAAATAGGCGAGTTAAACCCATTTACATTTATCATTTGGTCTCAATTTTATCATACTGTTTCACTGTAGTCAACTTTATTTGCCCCCTGCCCCCACCTTTTAGTATTGTATTGTAGTTTAGTTGCAAGCTTTATTCCAGTATCTTTATGTAATACTCTTAAGTATTCTCTTTAAATACTGTTTGTTGCTTTCCTAATACATGAGCAATTTTGAAATTTCGTATTACCTGTTCTCTTCTTTCTCATTTTCTAGCCATTAGTTTTATCCTAGTGTCAATATGCATACTAAAATTTTTATTTCTTGTCAGCTCAAATGTTCTCTCTTCACTTCTAGCTAAAACCATTCATTCAACCAGTGAGCTTATTTAACTTTCTACCTACTCATCCTTTTCCTCCCATTTTTTTTGTTAGCTGTATTAATTTTACATTATCAGAGCATCTGATTTTTTTGTCTCCTTTATGCGACACTCACCCATCCCCCAACTGTACACCAATGTTTTTATAACCATTTTGTGACTTCTGTGAATTGTTCTCTGGCAAATTCCTCAATCAAGATTCATGGGAAAAAAGTATTTCCTGAGTATTAACATGCTTTTAAGTATCTGCATGGACTTTATATTTGGACAGTTTGGATATAAAAATCCTTGAAAATCCTTTTATTAAGTATCTTTAAAATGCTCCCAAGAACTCTAATGCCAATCTGATTTTATCTTACTGAATGACTTGAACTTTTTGCCTGAATGTCCAAATTATTTTGTCCCTTTGTTTTTAAGGTCCAACAGCTTTACTAGAATACACTTTGGTGTTGATTCTTCCAGGCTGAATTTTACACTGTTCCCTTTCAAAATGCATATTCAAATTCCTTTTTTCAGTTAAGTTTTATCAAATTGTGTTTTCTGTTCCATTGGTTTGGTTTTCTTCAGGGACTCCAGTTATGTATTGAATCATCTTTGCCTAATTTCTGTATCAATTGCTTTATCTCAAATCCTTTGTACCTTTGATTTTCCTCCTCCCCATCTTTTCTTTCTTTATTATGCTTTCCACAATTAATTTTTTGACTTTTGTATTCCTTCCAATTTAGTCATTTCTAAAAATGTTCCCTAATTTTACTTGAGTTTCATATCCTCCTGTTCTCTTGCCGTATAATTTTTGAGATCTCCCGTTACATTTCTTTTTTTTTTTTTTTTTTTTTTTTTTTTTTTTTTTTTTTTTTTTTTTTTTTTTTTTTTTTTTTTTTTTTTTTTTTTTTTTTTTTTCACAATTGACAAGATTTTATTATTATAATTCAATGGTTAGTTCCATGTTAATTTCAAAATTTTAAAAATATAATCACAAAATATAAGGCTGTACTTTCAATCACATAAAGGTAAAAACCATAAAGTTTCAGTATTAGACTGTAATATCTAGGTTTGTGTAAGTATATCTTACAATGTTCACCCAAGTGATAAACTTAAATTAAATTTCTGAATGTATCTTCATCTTTGAGCTGCAAAAAAATATATTTTGTTATTTCAACTTTGCTTTAAGTAGAATTCCATATAATGTACCATCCGTCATTAGCTTCCATTTCTTATACTAAAGTAAGATCATAACTTTTATCTGAGTAACTACCTCAAAAGTACAGGGAGGCAGAGATTCCTGTGAATCTTGACATTGAACCTGGAGATCATCATGCTAAGTGAAATAAGCCAGACAGAAAAAACAAAGAACTGCATGATTTCACTCATATGCGGAATATAAAACTGAAAGCAAAGAAAAAAAGAACTGAACAAACAAATAACCCATGGACACAATCGATAGTTTAATGTCCGTTACATTTCTGAGTGTTCTTTTGTCAAAGCGTTTATCTTTATAATTTCTTATAACTCATTTTTTTTTTTTTTGGTATGTGGGTAGCTCCCTGACTGGGAATCGAACCCAGGCCGCAGCGCTGACAGCGCCAGCACTGAAGCCTTAAGCCACTACACCATCAGGGAACTCCCTTCTTATAACTCATTTTTAATATTAGGTTACAATTTTTGTCTGCTCTGGGGGTACAATTTTCTACTGTATTCTCATCAGTTGTTGCAACTTTACTTAGTTCATTTTCACTTCTTTTTCTTATAATAATTAGTTTGGGGCTAGGTTATTGTATTAGTTCTCTAGAGAAACAATCAATAGGAAAAAATATAGTGTCTGGCACAAATAACGCCTCTCTTTTATGAGCTGGTAATCTATACCAAATCTCATATTACAACATCACAAGCATTTAATTTTGTAACATAACAGTATCACACTGAAGCACACTTTAGGTGACATTTTAGGTGAAATTGTTCAAATTGCTATCCATCTTGTGTGAGACGTTCATGTACAGGGTCCGACGTTACTTCTGCCAGACCCTATACATACATTTCTATTGCATAAGCCCTGTTATAAATAGCTTGCCTATTTATTTCTTTATCATTTTATTTATTTATTTATCATGGGGATTGGCTTTTGCAGTTATGGAGGCTGCGAAGTCCCAGAGTCTGCAGTCTGGAAAGTCAGTGGTATAATTGAATCTGAGTCTAAAGGCCTGAGAACCACGTCTCAGCTGAAGAAGAGAAAGGGAATTGCCTGCCGTTCCTTTACCTTTTTGTTCCATTTGGCCCCTAGTTGGGTTGGCTGATGCCTGCTCACCCACATTGGTGAGGATGGATCTTTTTGCTCAGTCTACTAAATTCTAATCTCTTCTACACAGACACATCCAGAAATTCCATTTTACCAGCTATCTGGGCATCCATTTTAAGTTGATAATCGCAGTTACATTTCTTTTGTAAATGAGGTGGGTTTTCTGGACCATTAGAAGGAGGTGCTTGTCAAAAGGGCAGGGATGAGCCAAGAAAACTCACTTATTTTAATGTCTCCAGGATTCCCTCTCCTGTTAATGCCAAATACTCAAGTAGTACTTTCTTGTACTTATATCTTTAAATGTTGCATTTTGCTAATAAATTACTTTCTCCACCAATTGTGCACACAACCTGAACTTTGTTCTCTCTCCTATCCACAGTATTGCTGCTATTTCCAATCTGGTTTCTGTTTTTATTAGTTCTCCACAGGGTGAGGCTCTTTCTTTAATGAAGGATTTAGTGGTTATTTATAACAATGTAGAGGACTTAGACTAGCACATTGTTTGACTCTCAAGACCGAGCAGTATTTTCACCCATCCTCAACTGAAAGCATGGAGCATGGGAGGACTTAGTTCACATGGCTGGTAATGCAGTTCTCCAGCTCTTATCTGGTATCCCCTTTCTCTTTCCACCACTCCCACTGCAGAAGTCCTGCTGCTGCTGGGTGTGTGTGTGTGTGTGTGTTCGCGCACCCATGCTCAGGAATTCATGGAGATTCCATGTTAGCTAGTTTTGTTGAACTGTGGGTTTTTTCTTTTGTTATCCTGGTTAGTGTGTCTGGTTTTCAGGAAGTTTCGAAGAGATTCAGAAACTAAACTGTTGACGTAATCATACCACCTAACCCTGGATATCTTTTATTAATGGTGCATTCTGTTGTATAGAAGTTCTAAGTTTTAATGTAGTCAAATTGTGCACAATTTGTCAGGTGATATGATTTGTCTT
This sequence comes from Lyroderma lyra, assembly GCA_004026885.1. NCBI lineage: Eukaryota > Metazoa > Chordata > Mammalia > Chiroptera > Megadermatidae > Lyroderma > Lyroderma lyra. The sequence goes on from PVJL010006978.1 coordinate 6,773, forward strand.
TCCTAGTAGTATCCATCTCCGCTAGTGTAAGCACAGAAATGAGTCCTTTGTGATTTCTACCTGCCAATTACAAGACCCTTGTATTTTCATCTCCTCACTCAAAAACCCTTCCTTCACTGTTTTCAGTGTTAACCTCCTAAAATATTTTAAAGTCTTAAAAGTAAAGCAATGTTTTTTTTTAATTCCATGTACCTTTTTTTTAAAAATGAAAACTCATGTAGAAACTCAAAATCAATTATCAGAAGTATCCAAGTTTGGCACTTTTCCCCTTGTCTAGTCTACTTTTCTCCCAGATGCTCTTTGACACTTAGTCTGAAAACACTCAGATAAAAAGAAAGAAAACTCTGCATTTTAAGTAACAGAAGGAAATCATACTGATTAGCTTAAGGCTCAATCTCAGGTTATTCTGATTCAGGATCTAGGGTGAAACTAGGAATTTTTATTTTGTTAACACTCTCTAGGTAATTCTGATACACAGTGAAGTTTGAGAACCATTACACTGGACTTACGCTGTCCAATATAAAAGTCATTAGCTACATAGGACTTTAACGTAATTAAAATGAAATAAATTGAAATTTCAGGTCTTCAACTGCACTAGCCCCATTTCAAATGTCAATAGGAGCATGGGACAGTAACTACCATATTGGAGTGTAAATACAAAATATTTCCATCATTGCAGAGTTCTTCTGGACATTGCTACTTTAGATAGTTGTCTCCACATAGGGTATACATGCCCCAAAGGATGTACAGATTCACTGGGAAGATATTTAAATAAAAATATTCTATTTTTCAATTTTTAAAAAAATTTCCATTTTGGGCAATGTACCTTAATGCATTAATATTGTACTGCATAAATATAAAAATACATAATGCATGTTTAAAAATTATTTACTGATGAAGTGTATGGTTAAACAGTCTGGAGACCATGACACTACATACTAGATTTGAAAGAATTTGTCTGGGCTGACAAAGGTAACTTTTAACTAGAGCTCCCTTCTGGATACAGATTTTTATACTTCAAACCCAAATCCCCAAACATGAGAAGTCCCTTTTTTCTTTTTAAATATACACATATATTTTATTTCAAAAAGCACAAGAACATTATACAAGTTTTAAATTTACATTTTTCAATAAAAGATATCAATATATGCATTATTTGTATAACTTCATCATGGATGGAATTTGAATCAGTGGTATAAACATGTTGCAGTCACTAAATATAGATCATCACAGTGAACCAAAATGCATAGTTGTTATGAAATGACAAATGACCGACCACAAAAGGAAGAACTCACAGGCCATATACCAACATAATAAATTAATTATACAGATATATGATTTTCTTCACTGTATCATAAAAATTCCTGCCGGTCCCTCACCAAACATTAGAAAAAGTTTTGGAGCCATCCTGTTGAACTAGTTCCTCCACATACTACACTAAAGAAAATAAAGTGACTTTTTGCTCATTTTATAAGTAAACTTCATAAGCATAATTAAGTTGTTTGCAATGATGAAAGCAAACCCCTAGGATATTTGAATATAATTAGAAATCCCTTGGGCTGGGGGCAGCACTGAGACATTAGTTCATTTACAGTGCAGAGAAGCTGAATCAATCTCAGTTAAGTGGAACTCAGTGTGAAATGGGTTCTTTGGCAGTAAAGGGTCTGACCGGCCCTGGCATGATAGTCCCTCCGGCAGCTTGAGAGCTTAACCCCAGGAATTATGAAGTGAATATAAAAAGACTAGAAATAAAAAGTCAGTTTATCTTTGCTGAACTGGGGCCAATCATCCAGGGCAGAAGTCAGCATCTTCTGTTGCCTATTTTGGCTCAAACTTTGCAAGAGCCAATACATCCAACAAAATTATGTAAGAAATAAAGGAAAATGTTCTAATCCCTTAATCCTACTGGCAAACTGGGAAACAGAATACTTGATTTTCTGATCCTCACCCATCAATGTTATAAATTATTCAGTGAAGCTGATTCTGTTTCCTGATACCTTTTTAATAATTATTCAAGTAGGAAATCATGATTGGGATTCTGATGCCCATTCTTGCCAATCCCTTACTGCAAAATCCACCTTTTCTTTACATAAAAATACCGCAAAAAATCTAACCCCAAATATGCATCAACAATCACTTCACAAGTACATCTGCTTGCCTTTGCGGAACAAAAAGAAGGTAGGAAAACATTTACACACACATATGACAGTAGTCACCAAAGGCAAAATTAGATGATCTTTGAATGCATTTTTCAAATTCCTAACATTACCCCAGAGACAACAGAAGCTAAAATGGAAAATTCCAATTTATCTTCTGTCTGCTGTTTTGCATCACAAATTCTTGATTAAAAAAGGTAGTTTGCACAGATTCGGGAGAGCTTGATTATTTATAAATAAGATGGCTCAACCACAGCATGTTATAATAGGACAAAGACTATTGATCACATGGCTTTTTAGGTGTTTGTACTAGCCATAATATCAGAGTTTTTGAAAAGTTTACACACAGATATTACTAACAAATGATTTGTCTTTTACAAAAACATAGGAGGTTGCGGAACTGGCTTAAATCTGATTGTTCTAATTTACAGCTATGATGCTCCATTCATTCAGGGACTTTTCTTCATTCTATAGATAGTTGTATCAGAACTGCATCAGGTTTCTAAGACTCAAATCGGAGGGTGCCATAATCAAGAGATAAGTGAACTCCCTTTAGACACTTGTCTTTGGGAAACAGAAAATATAATTTCAAAGCTCAACAAAGCTATTTGTGGTGAGAGGTGAGGAAGACAGGCTCTTTGTCCCATCAGGATGAATAGATCTTCTTGAGATCTACAGTGGGGAAAAAAGCTTTTCCACACTGACAGAAATTTATCTTAGAAAAAGCAACTCGGTCCTTATAGAGATTTAGTTTAATTTTTGGCTGAAACAGTAAGTGGCACATTACGGGTATTTCCTTAAAAGAGCATGGTAAAAACTTAAGTGTTTTGGAAAACTTTCTCAATTGAATTATACTGAATGGTTTCTGCAATTCCTCTTTAGCTTGCAAGGAAGACAATCACAGATTATTAGAATATTGTCAGTGATCCAATATTAGCTAAACTAAACTTGCGGTGGGGGAAAACACCAAACACAAAATTGTAGAAGAGTTAACTAACATATAAAAATGTCCACAATGGCTTGATAGGACTTCACTGACCAGGCAGATTAAATGAAATGAAATGGGACAGATTAGGAAGAAAAATGAGTTTTCTGCAAATACTAGAAGAATCAGACACTTGGGGTGAAGAAGCATTTGTTCAGTGTTCTAGAACATAAAACAGATTAGTCTATGTTCTTTTTATCCTTTAAGCATATGTTCACTAATTGAAAGCAATACTCCATTAAGGAATATTTTATTGATTTGTATGAATCTGGACACAACTGGACAAGGAGCAAAAGACCTCCCAACCATTCCCCAGCCCTCAGAAAGGTCTCCATAATTTTGAATCAGTCTTCATTATTGTCTTCATTCGTGATTGTCCCGAGGCAGAGTTGGCACTCATAAAGATTGCCAGTTGAATCCAAATAACATCTGATTAGTTTCCTGGCTCCTAGCAATCTCTTCTATAATGCAGTGCTGTTGCCACACCAAATGGAGCTTCCGATACCGCTCATGAGATAAATGAAGGGGGTTGCCCCTCCTTGAGGGAAAAACAAACAAACAAACCCAACAACATGTAAGTATGAATCAAATAACTGCCATCCTTTATTGCCTAAATGAATCTGAACTCCTGAGATATTTTCGAAAGTGGGAGGAATCACCAGGACAGGGTTTTATTATTTTTATTTATTTTTTATTTTTTAGTTATGTGGGTAGTTCCCTGGCTGGGAATCGAACCCAGACTGCAGCACTGACAGCCTCGGAGCCTTAGCCACTACACCACCAGGGAAATCCTAGGACAGGGTTTTAAAAGAAGTATTTTCCCTTCACCACTGATCACTATGAACTTGAACTTAGCTAATGAAGTAGAAATTTACTCCTTGATTATTTAGAAATAGGTCAAGTATACCATGGGCATTATGGGACCTCATTTAAATGGCAAGGTTTATAACTTGAAGCAGCTCTATTTTTTTGGAAGGGGGGGGCTTGTGGTTAGTCTGAGTGGGGCTCTAACGGCATTTTGGCTTCATACAGCTTATCCAGCTTTGATTTCTAATCTTAGGTCTGAGACGTAACACTAAGCCCTCAAATTATATTCTGCTTCTCAGAAATATTTGGTTATAGTTGTCCTTATGACACAACAAACTTGTTTGTGATTAGCAAATATTTAAATAAAATTGCTCCACAACAATTCTAAAGCTATACTGTCTATCACATGACCTAACAGCTAATCCAAAATGACTAAAGTTTGGCTATTGCTAATAATGGTTTGTAGCTCTCTGGAACAATTCAGATCTCTTATTCTAGGTCATTAACTAACTTTCACCATTTCAGCTCTACCCGCCTCTAAAACATAAGACTATCTTTATATAGGTTAAATGCTGTCACAATAAAAACAAATCTCTGTATGATCAAAGAGGGTCCAAGCCCCATCTAGGAAGCCAGTTCATTCCAAGTAGTATTTCAAAAGAATGAAATTTCAGTTAAACAAAGAGACAGTTTATGGTAAGAAAATCTAATCTTTATCTATATGTACTTTTGGGACTATTGTGCCTTATCTCCTTTCTCCTAAGTCATGAGTAGTAAGTACTCCAGTATCTAACATCAGGAAGGATACAGAAAAATTCAGGATTCTCAATATTCTGCTTTGCTAAAGCAAAGAAGGCTGATAATAACTAGCAATGAAAAAGTTTCAAGTATTGCAATAGAAACAATACATACCCATTTTAAAGCAAAGTCCTTCACTGGACACTACAAATTTCTTTTTTTTAATATATCAGTGTCAATTAAACCTCCTAAGTAATACTAAAGAAGAGTTGATTAAAAGTAATAAAGCATGCAAACATTAGGATGGCTGGCATCTTTACAAATTTTGGAGAAGTACAACATTGTTGAAAATCATATGTTAAATAGCCCTCTTGGCACAGTGAGCAGCACTTTAGACTCATAATCTGACATCTGAAAATTATGTGTTACATTTAGGATGACATCATATTTAATGTTTTTAATTTGCAGCTATTTAAAAATGTCTCTCAATATTTAGCATTAGCTTTTGTGTTTAAAGAACTATTACCATCTACATGTAATAATATGACTAAAATTTTTAAAAAAATCTTACTTCAGGCCAGGATCTGTTTCTCCATATTCATCTAAGTAAGGGGCTGGATAGGCACAGCCTCTGGCTTTACCTTCAACCAGGACCACTCTGCATTCTCTAATTCTGAAGGACAACAACCAATAGGAAATAATGTTAAGTGCATGTATGTAAATCACAGGGAGAAAAGATATGGCCAATATCTCTTAGGAATTCAGTATGATGACAATATAAACATAAACAGATTAAATTGTGTTTTGTCTAAATAAAAGAGATTGAACATTGCTATTTTTTGGGAAAAGATCACTGGACTTAGGGACATGGGACCAGTAATACTGACTAAATATACTTGAACCATAGATATCCTGGAAAATGGTGACTGGAGTTGTTTCTATTACGTTTCCTAACCTAAGTCCCGGAGTAGGGAGGAAGCTGAACAGAGAAGAACAGAACCATATCTCCCAGTCTAATAACCTTGGGCCAGAAAGAAGGTTAGCAAGGGAGGTATCAAGCCTCTTCTGGTTAGAACCAACCTCCAAGAGTATAGATTATAAGGAACCACTGCCATTTTGAAGGTACTTAGGGACTCTTACAGCAGAGAAATGAAGACATGAAAAATAATGCTTGTGTACATATGTAGAGAGGTAGTAAGTACCATAGAGAAAAATTATAAAATAAACAGTTGGAATAGGTAGTGGGTTTACTTGCTATAGGTTCCCTAGAAGAATAAAACAGGTGTTGGTGTTTGGCTTCCATGCATTCATTCCCCTTGTTCCAAATGAAGCCTACAAACAATGATTAAATATTCCATACGTAGTGAGGTATTAACACTATGTTAACAGAAACTGTATTACATGGGAGAATGGAAAGAAAAAGCATAAGCATCCATTCTGAATTTTCTCTCTCTCTTAGGCAACTTGTATTCTTCTTTCATAAATATGACTGACTATTGTTCTGCTTTCAGTCTTTTGCTGAGACTGGGGAAAACAATGGTTGGTTGACAGAGGAAAGAAAGAAAACTAAACATTCAAAGGACAACCTAAAATATCACGTGACATGTACTTTTAAAATATAAGTTTCAGGACTCCAAGCTCTTTCACTATACATGAGCATTACAAAATACCAGAGTAATCAAAACAAAGTCTATCATATTTGTTTAGGATTTTCCACAAATAATGAAAATGTGAGCAGAATCCTACCTTTTTTTAATTTAACCACTTATTCTACAATATGTTCTCAAATGCAATCTCATGTGAGTAACAGGTCTATACTATAACTTCTAGTGTCATTTCCTATAAACACATCGTCCTGCGTCCAGATTGGATCCAAATTCCTTAAGTTCACTATGAAGCTTCCAGATCATTCACTACTCACTTCAGGAAAATGCAGACTCCAGCTCCACAGTGAAGTGCATGAAAGATGCAAGCTCCAACTTCTTCCCCATTCACGGTTTCTTGGCAGCAAATGTTCTGAGAACACAGTATGGTCCCACAGAAAAGACAGAGGACAGGATTCTTCCGCTCGTCATCTGCAGACCGTGGGCACCTCAAAAAAAAAAAAGAAAAAAAAAATTTAGTATGGTGGAGAAACAAAAAAAGCTTGCTATACCAGTTAGCAATGAAACATGTTTTCATTACTGGTTGCTTTGGAGCCAAGAAAGCTCTTGAAACATTTAATTAGATGACTCCTCTCTAATACTGCCCCCTCCAAAGACTTAAAAAAAAAAAAATCTTCTCATTAATCCATAGTAAGAAAACTTACTATTAAATATAGTGTCCTGATAATTCTCATAAAGTTTGGCAATTAAACATGCCTTGAGATTGAGATGCATTTATAGAATCCAGTCTTCATCTGACATGACTGATTATAGTCAACTGCCTCCTCTGGATTAGTTTAGTCAAACCTGTGTTTTCAATATTGGAGGAATATGATCTCGTAGATGCACAACATTTTTTTTCATATCACAATCTGTAGTAAGGATTCGAATACATTTCTCCCCCATTTGAGGTACTGAAATCTGTAGGGTTGAAATGAGACTGCAATCTTTTGAGTGTAAGATCCCTTCCATATGGAAACATGGCAAATCTTACAAGAAAAAAAACAACAACAACAGAGTTGACTTACTTGAACCAAGTACAGCAGATGCTCCATTAAATGGAACTCAAGCAACCGGCACAGATTTTGCCGGTTGCTTGCGTTTCACTTAACGGAGAGTTTGCTTACATTTATCTGGTATCTACCAATTCCCATGGGAGCTGGTTAACTAAGAGTCTACAAGATTTGCATATTCTACATAGTACCATGGTATAGCCTTGTTATGAAGCCCTCCCCAATAGGGTATCAATCTCTGAATTAAAGTGATAATGGTTTTCTTTTAAAAAGGAGTTTCCCATGCTCCCATCTCAGCTATATACTAGACATCAAGGAAACATCAAAAATTTCTTAATTTGGGCAGTAAAAAGTAAATGAAACCATAGGAGAGATCTAGGGAGGTGTACAATGGGGTCAGAATAAAGAGCACCAAAAAGAATCTCCAACAGGGTATTAACCGTTTATCCTCTAATTCCTAAGTTTCTTAGGCAAGATAAAAATAACCACTATCGTCTACACAGGAGCAAAGGTACTGTTACATATTTATTCCATTCCGGCTTCCTGTAGATGAAGGGGTTATTTTAATTTACAGGGGGTTCCTCCAGGACATAATTATATCTCTTCTGGATAAAGCCAACGTCTTTCACCTTTAGCACAGAATGGCTGAACCAGAGTCACTAGCAATCCCATACAGAAAAATGGGGGTGATGCCTAAAGCACAGTAACTGAACACACTCTACACTACAGATGGCTCAGTCTTAATGTAAACTAGTGGTGGCAATAAAACTGGACGAGATCATAGGATTTATTTTTTATTTCTACTTGAAATCAATAAACAGTAATGTCATCCAAGAGGATTTTCAATATAATTAGTGACTAACACTCTTTTGAGATCCTCCTAAGATCCAACAGCGTAAGACTTATTCACTGGGCTTCTCTGGCAGCAGTACAGTTCTAAGATTAGAAAAATCATTGAATTTAGAGCTGGATGTAATCTTTGAAATCATCTAGCTAATTTTTTTGGTGGGGAGGGGGTAGCTCCCTGGCTGGGAATCGAACCCAGGCCGAAGCATTGAGAACACCGAAGTCTAACCACTACACCACCAGGGAACCCCTAGCTAATTTTTTGACCGCTGAGAGTTAAAGTGGCTCAACCACTTCTTTAGCACTTCGACTTTAGTCTGCATGAGAAAAGTAGCAAAGGAGCTCACGCCAACACTAATTCGATCTGGTAACAGAGGCTGGAATATGGGCTGCCTGTCACAGCTGGGCCATTTAAACTCCTGGCTTCGTAGTTCAAAGCATTCCTTAGTCATTCCACAGGGCAGTGATTCTGAGTGGGCCAAAGAAAGAGCTTCAAGCCCTCAAAATGATCCTAAACTGCAATCCCTTACTTTGGTTCCTTTAAATGACAGAAGTTACTTAACATATGACTGAGGACTACTAATAGTCACCTTGTACAGTAAGGCAGTTAATTAGAATTACTAATGGTATTCTTAAAACAAAATTTAAAAGTTGTTTGTGTTTACTGAGAGTTCTAATTTGTTTGCTAATAAATTTGGCCGCTGCACAATGCTTAGTAACATTACAAAACTCCTCATGAACTTTGACATTCATGAAATTTGGGAAAAGGATGCTTTGTTACAAACACATCATCAATAATAAAGTGTTGAATGGGCTTTAACTTTCAAGCTGCTGAGATTTTTCCCTTATAATTATGAATTACTGCTAGTTTCATGTCATCATGATCAATCTGGATTGCTATGGGTGGTAGTGCAATGTCACCTGAGTGTCAAGGATATATAATTGCACCAATAGTATTAGGCTGGTGCAAAAGTAATGGGATTTTTGCATTGTTGAAATCTGCTGTTTGATATTGGAATACATTCTTGAATAAATGTGGTTATCTTATACATCATTTTATTTTTTTTTGTTTGGTTTTTTTTTGCTTTTTTTTGGTATGTGGGTAGCTCCCTGACTGGGAATCGAACCCAGGCCGCAGCACTGACAGCGCCAGCGCTGAAGCCCTAAGCCGCTACACCATCAGGGAACTCCCCTTATACATCATTTTAATGCACAGTTCTTGCTTTATGATTTTTTGCTAATGACTTGCTGTTTATTTATGTTTATTTTAGACTATGGAAATGATGTTAGACAAAAAGCAAATTAGAGCGTTTTTCTTATTCAAGTTCAAAATGGGTCCTCACGCAGCAGACAACTCACAACATCAACAATGCATTGGGGCCAGGAACTGCTAAGGAATGTAGAATGCAGTGGTGGTTCAAGAAGTTTTGCAAAGGCGACAAGAGCCTTGAAGATGAGAAGAATAGTGGCCAGCCATCGGAAGTTGACAACAAACTGAGAACAATCACTGAAACTGATCCTCTTACAATTACACGAGAAGTTGCTGAAGAACTAACTCATTGGCGACCATTCTATAGTTGTTCGGCATTTGAAGCAAATTGGGAAGGTGAAAAAGCTCGGTAAGTGGGTGCATCATGAGCTGACTGGAAATAAAAAAAAAAAAAATCGCCATTTTGAAGTGTTGTCTTCTCTTATTTTACACAACAATGAACCATTTTTCGATCAGATGGTGATGTGTGACAAAAGTGGATTTTATACAACAACCGGCAATGACCAGCTCAGTGGGTGGACTGAGAAGAAGCACTTCCCAAAGCCTAACTTGCACCAAAAAAAGGTCATGGTCACTGCTTGGTGGTCTGCTGCTGGTCTGATCCACTATAGCTTTCTGAATCCTGGTGAAACCATACATCTGAGAAGTATGCTCAGCAAATTGATGAGATGCTCCGAAAACTGCAAGGCCTGCAGCCGGCATTGGTCAACAGAAAGGATCCAATTCTTCTCCACGACAACACCCAATCGCACATTGCACAATCAATGCTTCAAAAGTTGAATGAGTTGGGCTATGAAGTTTTGCCTCATCCACCATATTCACCTGACCTCTCACCAACCGAATACCACTTCTTCAGACTTCTTGACAACTTTTTGCAGGAAAACACTTCCACAACAAGCAGGATGCAGAAAATGCTTTCCAATAGTTTGCTGAATCCCGAAGCATGGATTTTTATGTTACATGATTAACAAACATTTCTTGTTGGAAAAATGTGTTGAATGTAATGGTTCCTATTTTGATTAATAAAGATGTGTTTGAGCCTCATTATAATGATTTAAAATTCACAGTCCAAAACCACAATTACCTAATTATTTTCAGGACATGATGTATTGTGATTCAAATATGAAAAATATTCACATACCAATGGCTAAAATAGAGAGACTATAATTTCTCGATTCATTTATATTTCATTGGTGTTCAGCTATAAAATTATGCTATTTAAATAACTTAAGTGTAAAACAAATATTATTAACTTTATAGTTGTTCACTTACAAAAGTAACTAATAGGTAATTCATACACTGTATTAGGAATGAGTATAATATAACTTGTTAATTTTGCTTCTCATCAGTCCCAATTATCCAGTAATTTTTTTTTCACTAAAAAGCACTCGATTTATTTATTTTTTATTTTTTAAATTGAATGGGGTGACTTTGGTTAGTAAAATTACATAGGTTTTAAGTGTACAATTCTATAATATATCACCTATATATTGCATTGTGTGTTCATCACCCAGAATCACTTCTCCTTCCAACACTATATGATTTGATGCCCCTCTCCCTCCTATCTGAAAGTGATCTGTGAAAAGGAAGAGGAAGATAAAGGAAAGATTGAAAAACACTGCTTTAGAGTAGTGTTTTATGTTACTGAGGTAGGGGGCACGTGGTGCCAAAAAAGGCTAAGGGGGTGTACTCTCTCTCCTTATCCAGTCTTAAACCTGAGTTACAATGCTATTATCTGTTTACTGTTATAATGGGCTTCCAAATGAGACTTTGGAAAAAAGGGTTCTTCAGTGTTATTTCAGTGAGTGGATGTGTTGATTACACTGTTCTGCATGTAAAACACTGTATAAAGATATACAAGGTCGGACAATAAATTTCACGAACTCATTCCAGAAAAAGTGGTACACACCTCATTGATTAATGTCACTGGTCATCTTCGAAGTACCCCCCTTGGTAAGCTATGCACTGACATCAGTGCCTGTCTACCCTTCAGAACAATTTTGGAACTCTTTTTCTGGAATGGCCATCAGAGCTGTTGTCGTACTCAATACCTGACAATTAAGTTCATGAATTTGCCACTGTGTACTTATATTGGTGGTACTGAACAAACGACTTGGTAAGGTATCATAACCTTGCCAAAGTTAGAGTAGTCATAACTTTGCCAAAGTTATGGCACCTTAACCATTACAATTTCAAAACTTACTACAAAACTACAGTAATTAAAACTTGTGGTACTAGCATAAGAATAGACATATAGATCATAAGAACGGAACCAAGAGTCCAGAAATAGACCCAAACATCTATGACTAACTGATTTTCAATGTGGGTGTCCAAGACCATTCAATGGGAGAAAAATAGCCTCTTGAAAAATGGTGCTAGGACAACTGGAAACCAGTTAAAAAAAGGAATGAAGTTGGATTTCCTACCTTATTCCAAAAATTAACTCAAAATCAATCAAACAGCCTAAATATAAGAGCTAAAGCTATAAAACTGTTAGAAGAAAACATAGGAATAAATCTTAATGAGCTCAGATTTAGCAATAGTGTATTAGTACTGACATTAAAAGCACAAACAACAAAAAAGATAAAATGAACTTTGATGCATCAAAGGACATTATCAAGAACATGAAAATACAAATGACAGAATGGGATAAAATATTCATAAATTAAAAATTTGATAAGGGTTTAATGTCTAGAATATATAAAGAACTGTTACAACTCAACAACAAAATAGTCCAATTACAAAATTGGCAAAGGACTTGAATAGACATTTCCCTAAAGAACATGCACAAATGTTCAACAAGCACATGAAAAGATGTCTAACATCACTGGTCCTTAGGAAATGTTTATCAAACCACAATGACCTACAATATTACATCCATTAGGATGGCTTTAATTTAAAAAACAAACAAACAATAACAGAAAAAAATGTTGGCAAAATTATGGAGAAGTAGAAGCCCTGGTACATTGCCTCTAGGAATGTAAAAGGGTATAGTTGTTGTGGAAAACAGTTTAGTGATTTCTCAAAAAGCTCAACACAGAGTTACCATAGTGACCAAGCAATTCTACGCCTAGGTAAAATTACCCAAGAGAAATGAAAATATATTATCTATATCAAAATTTGTACATGAATATTTATAGTAGCATTATAAATAATAGTAAAGAGGGGGAAACAACTTAAATGCCCATAATGGATGAATGAATAAACAAACTCTGGTAAACACATACAATGGAATATTATTTAGTCAAGAAAGACTAATAAGGGTCTAATATCTAAAATATATAAAGAACTAGTATGACTCAACAAAAAAAACAAACAACCCAATAAAAAATGGGCAGAAGACCTGAAAAGACACTTTTCCCACAAAGACTCACAAATGGCCAGCAGACATATGAAAAAATGCTCATCCTCATTAGCTATCAGGGAAATGCAAATCAAAACCACAATGAGATACCACCTCACACCTGTGAGAATGGCTGTTATCAACAAGATAAGGAATAACAAATGCTGGAGAGGCTGTGGAGAGAAAGGAACTCTGGTACACTGCTGGTGGGAGTGCAAACTGGTACAACCACTGTGGAAGGCAGTGTGGAGGTTCCTCAGAAAATTGGGAATGGAGTTACCATATGGCTCAGCAATCCCCCTTCTGGGGATCTACCCAAAATACTTGAAAACCTTTGTCCGCAAAGACTTATGTACCCCAATGTTCATCGCAGCGCTGTTCACAATGGCCAAGACATGGAAACAACCAAAGTGCCCTGCGACAGATGACTGGATAAAGCAGCTGTGGTACATACACACAATGGAATATTACTCAGCTGTAAGAAAAGATGAAATATTGCCATTTATGACAACATGGATGGACCCTGAGACCATCATGCAAAGTGAAATAAGCCAGACAGAACAAACCAAGAACCCTATGACTTCACTCATATATAAAACTGAAAGCAACTAAGAAAAACCAACCAAATAAAAAAACTCACGGACACAGTCAACAGTTCAGTGGTTACCTGGGGAAAAATAGGGAGGAAGAAGGAAGGGGAGTTGAATACATGATGATGGAAAGAGAAATGACACTAGTTGGAGAACATATAATGCAACACATAGACAATGCACTGTATAGTTGTACACCTGGAACCTAATTCTTGTTAACCAATGTCACCCCAGTAAGTCTAAAAAAAAAAAAAAAAAAAAAAAAAAAAAAAAAAAAAAAAAAAAAAAAAAAAAAAAAAAAAAAAAAAAAAAAAAAAAAAAAAAAAAAAAAAAAAAAAAAAAAATATATATATATATATATATATATATATATATAAAGAAAAAGAAAGAAATGAAGTACTGATACATGCTTCAACCTGGATGAAATACTATGCTAAGAGAAAGAAGCCAGGCACAAAAGGTCATATATTCTATGACTCCTTTGGTATGATATCCAGAATAGGCAAATCCGTGGAGACAGAAAGCAGATTGTTGGTTACCAGGGGATCAGGAGAGAGCGGGTAGGGGAATGATTATTTGATGGATACTGGTGTTTCTCTGGGGTGATGAAAAAAGTTTTGAAACTAGAGAGAAGTGGAGGTCGCACAACACTGTGAACACACTAAATGCCCCTGAATTATACACTTTATCACAGATAATTATATGTTACATGGTTTTCAGCTCAAAAAAAGAAGAAAAAAAAAAGAATGACAATCACTGTTATCGCGAATGCTCAATGGTTGCTTAAAAAAAAGTTTGCTAGTTTCATTTCCCATCCAGGAACACCCCCCCACCAAAGAAAAAAAGAAAAAAAGTTTGCTAGATAGAAATATTTAAAATATATATTTAGTCTTACCTGAAATGAGAAGCTTGATTTAGGAGGCAGCTATAATCATCAGGAAGCTCTATCAAACTATTTCTTTTCCTAGGATACCTAAAAATGTAATTTAAAAGGCAATTCTATTTATGAGTAAATAAACCCAGATTAAAAGTTGATCAACAGAAGAATGTCTTAAAAATAACAAAAGCATCCATAATAATTCCCACTGTTGAGTAAATTAAACCCAAATTTCTCAGCCTAGAATTCCTAATCTTGCATCAGCTAGCTTTCTTTCCAAACTCAACTTCCACTATTTCCTAAGACTAAATTTTTCCAGCTAGATTTCTTAACCACATAAAGTAATAGTTAAGAACACAGCCTTTGAATTAAGATAGACCTGGTCACAAATCCTAAATTCTCTGAAACCTGGTAAGTCACCAAACCTAAGCCTGTATTTCCTTGTTTGCAAACTGAGGATGAATATATTATACTTTCTCAATCATAAGGTACACCAGCAATTTAATAATACATTTTCATGAATAGTGTGGGGAAGAAACATAAAAGACTCACGCTGATTTAAGAAATGTTATATGAATAATAGTATCAAGGAACCACATGGAGTTGTTGAGGATTCAATAAGATAATTGAAGTGAAACACAATATACCTAGTACTTGATACACGTTTGCAAATATTATTTATTCCCACCTTGCTTGATGTCTTGGGGAAGCTCATCTGAATAACACAGAATTCTCTTTGAAACCTTGAGCAATTTAAATTTTATAGTTCATTCTATGTTCAGCTAAAAATTATCTCCTTTAAGAGGCATAAAAAATCTTTTACTCTTTAAATTTCTATAACATTAACAATATATTCCATATATTATACTTTACTCTTATGTCTTGAGTTTATTATGTAAATAATTAGATTGTAAATTACCCATTACCAAAAGCTGTATGTGTTATGTTTTTTAACTCTCCCAGAGTATTTTAGTACCACTCTGGGGAAATAGCAGATGTCTAAAAGGCACATAATGAATTGAAATAAAGGAAAAATGGTAGGAGATTAACAGTCCTAAAATATGTACTCATCTTTCAAACTTTTTAAGATTTTTCTTTTCTTGGTGATGTGAATACTACTGCATCTGAGCATAGGAGCTGGATCTATAACATCTAAATCACTAAAGCTGAGTTAAAGGGTAGACAGCATTTGCACATTTACAAGGAAGGTTAGAGTTCAAGGGGTGAGAAAAGATGAGAAAAGAAGGTGGTAAATGTACACTGTCTCACAATGTTTGCTTTAGTCATAGAAAAATGGTACTGATGTTATATTTAAAGCTGGGAGGTCAACTCTGCTTGTGTACTGATGCAAGTCAATTCAAATAAAAATTAAATACTATACATAGTACAAGCCAGGTCCTAAAAGGGATACACAAGAAGATAAGCATGCAGTTCTGGCCTTTGTTGAGTTTACTGCTTCATGATGTATGGTGATGGCAGGTACACATGCATACACATGTGAACACACAAATGTGAGAGGATATATTAGAACAGGCTTTTGGGAGGCGGTGATATGTGAATTGGTCTTGAGGAGAAGGTCGATTTTGATTGAGCCATAACAAGGGAGATAGACCAGGTGAAGAAAAGTTTTGTTGGGTAGTCTTTAAGTTTATAGATATGAAGGGAAGAGGAGGAGGGAATAGTTCTGTTAACATCTTGCTGTATTTTTAAAGGAAAAAATGTGGTTTATAGGAATGCTGTCACTACCCTCTGATTTTAATATGCCAGAAGCTGCAAGATGCCATTTCCTCCTTTGCCTTTTAATAGACTTGCACTACCTGAAGGAAGAAGAGCTGCTGGCAACAAACTATTTGGGAAAAGGGCAGCCACTCCAAGAAAAAAACAAGCAAACAAACTAAAACAAATGTATGAAGAATCTGATTTCTGGCAAAGACCTAACAGAAATGTAGGAAACAATGTACTGAGTCAGAATTAAGAAGACTAGAAAGCATGCTCGACAAACCAACTACTTTTACAAACACAATTTGTAGACGGGGGAAAAGGATTGAGAAGTAAAACCAACCTGACTACGGTGCTTTTTTGCTTCAAACAGTTTATTAAGGCAGGATCTGCACACCACCTAGGTGAAGAGCCAAGAGAAAAAGGCAAATGGGTTATCACAGTGTCAGTACACTATTCATGATAAAGTCATTCTGTCCAAACCTTTCTGGCCCTCTATGTCCCTTCTTCTTGACTTCTTGTAACGTACATCTTGCCCCATTTCTCCTTTCTTTTCTCCCCTACATTTTTATGTCTTCCTATTTATTTTTTCCCTCATTTTTATTTTCTTTATTAAAGGGTTTAATCAATCAAGTTCCTACAGGAAAACAAAAACCATTCTGAGTGCTTCAACAAGAGGGATTCTAATACTAGGAATTGGTAATAAAGGTGATGGAAGGGATGAAAAGCCAACCAGGAGACAAAAAGCCAAGGCAACACAAAGGTAAGCCAGAAAGCTTCCACCTCTCTCAGGCTAGAGAAGCAAAAGGAAATAGTGGTAATACTGGAGCTCAGGGGCCAGGGTCGCCAGTGGATACTGGAACACAGCAGCCTTGTCTGGTAGGAACTGGAACCAGAGAATAGCTACAGGCACTGCCAGAGATGCCCCACAAGGCAGAGAGAAGCAGTCTAAACACACAGGCTTCTCTCATCTGCCTGGTCTCCAGTATCCTTCCAGGTGTTCCCACTGGCTGAATGCAGGCAGAAGCCAATTGACAAGAGAAGGGAGACTGGGAAAGCCTGCAGACGCCTATGGGAGCATAGACGATGAAAGGCTTTGAGGCAAGCAGGGACAGGTATGGTACAAAGGGTAAGGAATTTCAAAGTTTGCATTTTTATCACTTCACTGAACCAGAGTAGCAAGTTCAAAATGCATTGATTCCAAGAACATAAAAGTAAAATTAGTATAATCTACTGTAATTATACTCAACACAAAGCATGAGACTGATTTTTCTGACCCATTTTGATTCATTTTTATCATACTGGAGATTAGAATACCTTGTGAGAAATGAAGCAACACAGAAAAGAACCTAACAGAAGAGATGAGAGCAGAGTATGGTGACAGAAAACAGGCAGATATTCACACAAATCGTGAAATGGGCACAGAGGAAAAATAAATGCAGAAAATTATAGAGACTAAATAAAGGCATGGGGGAAATGAAGTAAGAGTAACTCAGTGAGAACTGATTATAAAAAAGATGGAAAATGGTGGCAGCAAAGATATGGGTAATAAGAAGGAGGTTAGAAAGGTGGAGAGTGATCAGGAGGGCGAGTAAGTAATGGGGTAGGAAAAAAAAAGGTTTTCTGAAAGACAAACACACTTCTTCCCAGAAAGTTTAACTGATACATCTTTGATCTACCAAATGACTTTTTCCCCTGCTCAGTCACCCTCCTGAGATGTGTGCTACCATGTGGGATGTGCTACCGTTTTGGATATAGCCTCGGCTGGCGTTCTTTTGATACTTCATTATAAAATCAGAGGGTAGTGACTTTATGGCTGCTGACAACATGAACTTTTATCGCCACTCTCCTTACTCCCAATTTAAAACCGGGATGATGAGACGGCAGCTCTGGGGAAAATAAGTACAGTGAATGGTAGTCATGGGGAAACAAGCAGAAATTCCAGCTGCCCATGGTTGTTAATTTTATCCCCAATTCCTTAAGTGTATGAATCAGGACTCTCCTATATTTATGCCATCCCTTTCAATCAATGGTGATCAATTTAAAAGCTAAGCAAATAATTTTAATTTAAAATTTCCAAAGCATATAATAATGATATTTTGTCCCCATAATACCTCTGGAGGAGGGGCTTTACAGTATGCCAATATTCTTGGAAAAGTAGAAATAAATTTGTGGGTAAAGATAGATAGCTACAGAGTGCACTGTACTCTCCTTCTGCAGAATCTGCAAGAGAATAAAAACACATTTATAAGCACATTATTTTTACCTGGTCAACCTATTAATACAGTTTTTTCATAGTTTATGTTTATTTCTATAGAGAGTATATCTTGTACTCTATAATAAACTATGGGTGGCAAATAATCTACAGTGATCCTTTAAAAATATAACTGATTGAGTCATTCTCCCGATCAGCTGTCTCCAATGTCAAGCCACCACACAATATAAAATACAAAATCCTTATTGTGGCATAAAGACCCTATAAAGGCCCTGGTTGCCTCCTGGATCTCATCGCCTACCACCTTCCCCCTGTTCATTATGCTTCAGCCACACTCATCTCTTTGTTTTTCTTCAGACTATGTCAAGCAAAGCCTTTGCATTTTATTGCTCCATCTGCTTAGGAATAATACTTCAACTCTCGGCTCAGTTCAACCCTATCTCTTTTTTCTCATCGACTCATGGCTCAATGTCTCCTAACAGAGAAGCCCTCCATGACTATCTAAAAGAATTGCACACTCTAGTCCCAGCATTCTCTATTCCTGCTTTATTTTTCTTTGTAGCACTTATCACCTTTGACATTACATCTATTTATTTGTTTGTTTATATTTGGTCTCCTCCCAATAAAAGAAAGGACTTTAAGTGCCATGTTACAGCACCAACTAGATAAATTAATACATGATTTTTTTAAAATAATGCAAACAACAAATGTGTACTGGTAACTATTTGGAAAGTAACATCCTATTCTATATAGAATCAGGACGAACTTGGATCTAGTAAACTCTACTGAACTGAATTCAAGATAAAGACGCTGGGAGCCAGCAAAGCTGACCTGGTTAGCTTAATCTCAAAGGATAAAAGGAAGGATTTAAGATAAATTTTTATGACTCTTCCAAAATCATACAAGTGTTCTGATACAAAGCCACAAGACTTCTCTACTTTGATCTGTATTTAAGACAAGTAAAGGAGAAAGAAAATTACTCTGCTGAACATATATGGCCTTGGTCTGACATAACAGGACTTTCCCAGTATCATTTTAACTCCTTTATAACACATAAAAAGGGGCCATGAGTAGATTTTGTAGATTATGAGGCTAATTTGGTTTTTGGCCTGAGCTTTAACCTACACCTGGGGCAGGAGCACACATGTTTGAAATGAACACTGATAAAAGAGGTGGGGAATGGAGGATTGATTTTGCCTGCTCTCATCTTGTATTCTCGAGGCTGAAGGTTAAAAAAAAAACCTCTTATTTACTACTAATTTAACTTTCCTACTTACTGGTAAACAGTTCTTCAGGTGGAGTTACTCCAAGTAAATAGTGGAAAAACAATGCAGCACAGCGAAGGTAAGGGGTGATGCCATTCTTCAAGGAGACCCACAAATACCAGCCAGGAATACCACACCTAAAGCAGCTAAGAGGCAATAATTACAAAATAGAAGAGAATACTGATCAGGCGAAAACACATCCCGTTTCCAAAACATAGCTAAGTGTTTAAATAATTTTTAACCATTTAATTTTTAAGTTTAATTTAATTTAAAACAAAATATTTAATTAGCCATAGCTGCAGTCTTTAAATGTCCTAATAAGTTTCCTAAAGAAAACCTCAAATCTTGCATCTTTTACCATGTAGACAAAAAACTTTGTTTTCCTAACCCTTATAATGAAATGTGGACCAGATACACACACTTTAAAAGATGTTATCTATGTATTATTTCTGGACACTGATGGTAACCACTCTGAGCACCTCTCGTAATCGCAGAAATCAAATGTAACTTGTATTCATCTTTTGTTATTGGTATATATTGAGTATTACAATTTTAAGACAGTTTTTTCCTTTCTTAAAATGTATATACATTTTTTGGCACCATCTATATTTATCATTAACTAACTAAAGAAGCTAAGTTAGCTAAAAAAAAAATTAATATTTTCCTGATTTCTGTATTAAAAGTAACTGGTGATTTGTAGGGTGGTAAAACTATTCTGTATGATACTGTAATGGTATATACAAAGAGTAAACCCTAATGTAAACTATAGGGTTTAGTTAATTACCATGTATCAATATTGGTTTATCAACTTCAACAAATGTACACTAATGCAAAATGTTAATAACAGGAGAAATTGGTGGTGGTAGGGAGAAAATGGGAACTCTGTACTTTCTGTTTAATTTTTCTGTAAACCTAAAACATCTCTAAAAAAAGTCTATTAACATAAAAGTTCACACATGCAGTACCAAAAGTGAAAAAAAAACAAAACAAAACTATGGATAGATGAAAACAAAGAGTGGAACTTGACAGCAGGTGAAGCTAAGCAGACCACTCTTACTGTATTTTTGGTTTTAATCTCTGCATTGCCAATGTATTTCACAGATTAGCCATAACAGCCTTAAAAAACCTCTAATTAGCTAAGTGCATCAACTGCATGAATTGCTTTAAAGAGACAACATATTTTCTACCTTTATTTAAATTCTAAATGCTGCCATTTGTTAAAATTCTATTACCCTTTGCTTATATTCCTAAAGCAGTTTATAAGAGTAAAAATGTGCCAAAACTTGTCTTCAAAACAAATGAATGGCTAGCTGTTACTCCCAGAGTCCTTCACTAATTATTAAAAAATGGAATTGGGAGTTCCCTGGTGGTGTAGTGGCTTAGGGCTTTGGCGCTGGTGCTGTCAGCACTGCGGCCTGGGTTCGATTCCCGGTCAGGGAGCTACCCACATACCCACCCCCCGGCAAATTAAAAAATAAATAAATAAATAAACATAAAAACTGGAATTAAAATGGTTCAAAAGTTATACTGCTAAACAACTAAGCAAAGACATATAGAATTATTAAAACAAAACTGAAACAGATGAACTGCTACTCACCCACTAGTACACTGAGAAACTTCTGCCAAAAAAGAAGACGCAGAACGAGCCTCTTCACTCTCTTCTTGAACTGGAGCTAGGGGGAGATCTGAAAAAGAAATTCTGAAAGATAAATCTATAAATTTGCTATTCAATTTATAAATTACACCTCTATTTCAGGGTTTCAGGACAATAAATAATGTTAACTTAAGTGAGTTTTTCTTTCCCTTGTTCTCAATCTGCATAGTTGATTCTGATATTAAAATTAATATCAGGGGAGTTCCCTGGTGGTGTAGTGGCTTAAGGCTTCGGCGCTGGCGCTGTCAGCGCTGCGGCCTGGGTTCGATTCCCAGCCAGGGAGCTACCCACATACCAAAAGGCCAAAAAAAAAAAAAAAAAAAAAAAAAAAAAAAAAAAAAAAAAAAAAAAAATAGTAATAAAAAAATAAAATAAAATAAAATTAAATTAATATCAGTATATTTGCCAGAAACAAATAGGAGAGAATCACAGCCTTGCTAAACATGGTTATTTAGTAAATACTTACCATATAGTAATTTACAATTCTATATTTAAAAAGCATCCATAAAGAAACAAATAAATAATCCTTCAACAAGAGACATAATACAGAACTTAACAATATGAGGGCTGTCTAGAAAGTATCCAGCCGTGTAATATGAAAAATAGCAGCATTTATGGCTGGATTTTTTTCCAGACAGCCCTTGTGTATGATTAATCACAAACAACATTAATTTGCTAATAAATTGTAGGCAAATGTTATTTACAGTTAACATCTAATGAGAGCTTTACCTGTGTCTATGGTAAGAAGTATCTGAAGCATGTGTGCCATGGTGATTAAATGGAAGAGATAGAGGTGGTTATAGGAAGAACTAATTGATGAAGGTTGCAGATCAACAGTGTCATCACAATACAAGGATGGGAATGCTAACACAGCACCTACCTATAAGAGAAAAATGGACATCAACATAAGTAACAACAAAGACCAACACAAATTCATCTCATAACTAAATATAAAGGGTACCAGATGTACTGTTTGTATAGTTTTATAAAACACCATGACATTTCTCCTAATTATTCAATAAAATATCTTAAGAATACAATGTACCATAAATGGAGGACAAAAGTCATCACCAAAAAGGTTAGCCCTTTGCTGGGTCTACTTATTCTAGTTCTAGGTAGTAGTCTCAACCAACCCTATGGGGTTCAGAAGATTCAACTTTACCTTCACTTAGAAGCTCTTAAAATAACACTGATGCACAGGCCCCACCTCAGTTCAACCAAATCAGAATCTCAAAAGTCAGGGCCCAGTTTACTACCATTCTTTTCAAAGTTCTCCCAAGGGATTCTAAAAGACAAGGCTGACAACCACTGGGTAGAGGCCTGGATGATGAGGGATTAGGATACTGGCTAACTGTGCATCTAAAAATTCCATGCTCCCAAGCTCATCACTGCTCTCTCTAGAGAACTTGTCTTGAAAGAAGAGGATCATCACAGGGATAAGAAAGCTAGCTGTGCAAGAAATTCACAGAACAGGTGCTACCCATCCACAGGTGTTTGGGGGAGGCCTAACCGTGTTTGAGGTTGGGTTCCTATCACCAAATAATTAATGATTTTAAGATAATTCACATCATCATTCACTACTTATAATGTTAACAAGAAAAGGGGAGAGGGAGAAAGTATTATATATTAGAAAAGGTTTGCTTGTATAGATACCAAAGACATCAATTAAATAAAATCAACTAGGACAAGATGTACCCATATTACAAAGAGTAAACATGCTTTCATTTTTAAAGCGGTTTTGATGGTCTCAGCCAAATTTGTATGTAGTTGTAAACAAAATGGACAAAAAGGAACTTCATAGTCTGAACAAGAGTAATCTATATAGTCTTGAACAAAGAGTATGAATTTGAATGAGGAAAAAACATGAAATTATAAACTTGAATGCCTTTTAATAAAATTTTATTTAACACTTACCAAAACATGAAATAGATCTATAGATAGAAGGCAAGGCGTATCTTCTGATTTTAGGTTAGGTAGAACAACTAAAATAAACAAATAAATGTAATTCAGTTAAGATAGCAATGTAGTTTAATATAATGCAAAACGTAAGCATCTAAAAAATATAACAGGGTTATAAAATAAAGACACTGGTAAACTGGTACATCGCACTTTTAAAATATGGGAACCATGATTAAATATAAACTAAACTGAGAAAAGGCTGCTAGAAGGCCTTGAATGAAATTTAAAGGAAAACTCTAATAGAAACTGTTTAATAAATATTTGCTGAATGACTAAGAAGATATTTTTTATAGAATGTTCCCTACCACTTTCTTCTCCATAACTACAGATTTCTAAGTGTTCGGTGATACACAAGCTATGTAAATAAATTTGAGGTGGGGAGAAGGGAACAAGCAAAGCAGTGTAAATGAAATGGAGAAGATTCTCCTGAATCCATATAATGGTGTTTATGGATTGATGATTAGAAGGAAATGCAGACAGCTCAAAAGCTACTGTCTTTCCAATTTGGCCCATCTGTAAATTCACAAGTCAAGGAAAGAGTGACAAGGAAGTGAAATTAAGAATCCAAAACAACAGTAAGGGTTGTGTATATCTGAAAATGAGGGAATTAATTATATTTCAGTAAAGCTGTTATTTCTAAAATGAGGGGTGGAGTTCCCTGGTGGTGTAGTGGCTTAGGCTTCAGCACTGTCAACGCTGCTGCCTGGGTTCGATTCCCAACCAGGGAATTGCCCACATAAAAAATAATAAAAATAAATAAACAAATAAATAAATAAAATAAAATGAGAGAGAGGGGACCCTTCTCAGATTAGGTCAATTTTTAAATTCCAGATCCAAGAGTCTAAACTAAAAGCATAAAAATTAAGAGCATGGGCTTTGGAGTCAGAAATGGGTTCCAGTTCTGATTGCGCTATTTGTCATACTCAAGTGACTTAACTTCTCTAAGTCTATAGTATACACAAGATTGTTAGGAGGTTCATTAATATAATGCATTTAAAGCACTTATCCCAAGCTTGGCATATAGTCACCATTCAACAAATACTATTAATACTGGGTTTATAAAACAAACTAAAGTGATCACAGGGCTTTGCCAATTAACTAGCTGTGTGTTCCTGTCAAGTCACTTGCTATTTCTAGCTCTCACCTCCCCATATTAAAAATTTTCAGTAATATTTCTGATATATCAGTTAACATGTCCATGATACTACCTATATTTTCTTCTTCTCAGTGTAAAAAATTGTTTTGCTCTCAGAACACTTTAATAACTCCTAATTCCTTATCCTGAATTCTATCACCTTTTCTGCTGGCATAGTCTTTCTTCCATTTTTTTCATCCATTTTTTTCTTATAGGCAGCTGTGAAAGTTTTTCTTTCTGGCTGCCAAATACATTATTTTAAAATTCCTTTGCAATCAAATGTTAATTTTGGCATGCAGAGTTTCATTGCCTCTATCAGCGAAACCTTCTCTTCATTCTAAATTAAACATCATAGCAAAGCTTATAGGATATACTGGGAAAAGCATGAGCTTTATGGTCAGGGCTGGGTTCAAATATCAGTTCTGCTTCTTATGGATTTTATGACCTCAGTCAAGTCATATAACTTCTTTGTGCCTCAGTTTCCACATCTGTAAACAGAAACAGTAACTTCTTTGAAGGATGGTGATTAGAAAAAAGAGCCTTGGATAGTGCCTAGCATATACTTGGTTGTAAGCACTGTATGTCCTATTACTACTGCAGAATCAACATATTAAAACAGTATTTGTTAGCTTTCACACAAAACAGCATTCTATTGTGAACTTTCCTATTTCTTTCAATCATTGTTATTCATTTTAATTAAAAAATCTTGCCCCTGTTCATCCCACCCCAATTCCTCACCTAATTTCTGCTATTACATCTAGATATTTATATTACAAGTACCTCTAATATTTTCTTTTTCCAATCCAACCTATACAATATGAAAATACCTTAGAATACTATTGCCCAAAACATTTCCAAAATTCATGACCTACTGAATTAAGTTTAAACTTCTTACTGGGGCACTTAAGACCTCTATTTTTATCAAAATAACGTCATGTTTCTCTACCTATAGGTACCACTGCTATTAAACTTGTCTATTTGAACATACCACATATTTTTCTACCTCAATCTGTTCAAATTGTGCCCTGTGCTTAGAATGCTGTCTCTGTTTCTATCAACTTATCCTTATGAATGAACCCTGTCTGCAAGACTCAATTAAAATCCCACCCAGTTAGAGGAGGGAGAGCAGAATCCCACAGTGATCTCTTCTGTGAATCAATTCTTGAAGCACATATTTGCACCATACATTCAGTATTCGGCTTCTTTTAATGTGTGTTTTCATAGAGATTCTGTTTCTCTAATTCAATCATAAGTCTTATAAAGGCAGGTACCATAGCATCTACCTCTATAGTTTATAGCACTAATACCTTGCAAATAAAGATGCTCCTGCTAACAAATTTTCACATGACAACTTTTATATATAGGCACACAGCTACACTACAGAGCAAAAAGCACATCAATTGTTAGTTACTGATAGAGATTATGTACTATTATTTTAGTCCTACCATCCATAATGAGGTAAAATACTCTCTTTGTTTGGTGCTTATTTTGAGGTATTTAAAACATGATAAATCTCATAATGTGTGATAAGTGCGTAAGCAAGGAGACTATTTAGAAGTGCCAGTAAATAAGGTATCCAGATTATAACTGAAATGAAAAGAGATACCAAAAAATTAAAAAAAAAAAAACAAAATAGGACCATGCAAATCAGACAAACTGTTCAACAATACCAAGAGGTTTTACAAACAAAGACAGGCACATGTAAAACGTGCAAAGTTCTGGGCTGGTGTAACTGACCAGTAAGAGAAAAAGTGAATGGGGAAAAAAGAGTCAATATTAGATTCCTATTAGCATGAGGTTAATCCAGGAGATGGCTGGAAGTTAATTTGAAAATATAAAAGCTAAGCATGGTGCAAGTTAATGAAACTTAGGTGGCAGTCCTGGATGAACCTGTGGAATCACAACATCATCAAAGTGGGCAGAAAGCTGCTCAGGAAGAGCTCCCTAAGAAGCTTGTGGGGATTAATAAAGAGGAAAGTGACCTGTTTTCAAGGTAAAGCAGATGGTTAATTGGGGAGGGGGGCAGGGGAAAGCCTGCTAGATCAGCTAGAAGAAACCTATGTCTGGCTTTAAAGCATAACAAAACTGAGTGACTTTTATTTGGTAGAAACGTATCTGGGAAGTGCAAGCTTATACCCCCTACCTGTGACATTTTGAACTTATGAACAAGTAAGACTTATAAACAGTCCTGTATAGGCACAGAGGAGCCCCTGTAATACAAATGCCCAAATGGAAATGCAGATAAGCAAAATCAAAGCAAACCATTCTACTACTGTGTAATCTCTAGTCCTTTTCATTTTTATACTGAAAGCACCATATGAACCTAGTTAATTTCTAGCCTGTTAGAATCTGAGGAAACCAGCTGGTATAGCCTCTCTCTCAAAGAAAAGAGCATAAATGCATAAACCTGAGATTATTACATTTCTATTATTTTACTTGACTTTGACCTTGATTCACCAGTAAAATTAAACATATTTTAAACGATCTATCTATGTCATTGCTCCCTTTTCCAATCAGACTGGGATACTGGACATTAGTGGTTGTAGATTTTGGTTCAATATAGAGCCCCTAGATGGGTGTAAGGGACATAGGCAGAAAATATTTGGAAAATATCTAATTTCAAATAAAACTACAGGTATTACTGGGGCAGCTATATATATTTTGTTTTATTTTTTGTTTTTGTGAATGATCAAAATTAGTGCAGTGTTTTGTTTCCTAATGAAATATACTGCCAGAAATTCAATGGAAAAAGACATGTAATAATAACACAGTAATAATTCAGGGAAGACTCTACCTGATAGGAGACGAATCAGATGTTTCTGTATCAGGACCTGAGGACAGGTAATCCTCTGTGCAATGGCAAACTGCATTAATGCTTTCAGACCATTATGCTATATTTGTAAGAGAAGGGAAGATAAAAAGATAAGGGAAGATAATAGACTTAAGTCATTCACGATAAAAATCAATCCCAGTCTGCAAGTATTGTTTGCAAACTTATTATATATTTTACATTCCTGTAAACAAATTAAATATTTTTAAAGGTTTTATTACCTCACCAAATTTTTAATAGCTTTTCTCATGACAAAGAGGTAATTGTTTCAATTCTCACTTAAGCACTAATTTTCCCCAGAGTCAATTTCTTAAATGTCTGGCCTAATTTATTCTATTGAATCTGTGCAAATAAATTATTAACAGAAGTTCTAAAATGATGGCAGAAAAGTACTGATCCAGGGAATAGTGCTTCTACTTCTCAAATGAAGAAAGGGAACTAAAGGGAAGCGCAAGTCTCCTGGGCCAACAAAAAGAAAGCTGCATTTAAAAGAAAATACCAAGAGTCCTAATTAAATTATGGGTTCACTGCAACAGGTGATTCAAATTCTCTAAGCTTACTTTGTCAGGAAAATAAGAGGGTAATGGCTAGGCGGAGGGTGATCCAGGGAAATTTCAGTTGCCCATTATGTATTCACTGGGATACTGAACACATTTCTTGAGTACTGTTTTGAGGGCCCACATGTTCCACATGTTCCAAAACTTAGGCCTGAGGCAAGAGTGAGTATACTTTTGTCGTGTCAGGATAAAGCACATCAAGGAGCCATGGCTTAATTTTATTCTTGAATTCAATATGATGATTTATGATGGGGCAAAGTTAGTGAGAAAGAAAAACACAGGTTTCTGATTTGGCAATAAATACAGAAGGGGAAAAAAAGCTAACCATTATCATCTGTACTCTCTCTGTGAATTACATTTAACCACCAAATTGGAGTAAGTTCTCTACAGTGTACAAAGTAGCTGAAGTAGCTCTTTTAAAAACAAAACAATACCCAACACAGAATTCTGCTAATTTTTACTGAACAAGGAGTGAATAAATAATTTTTAAGAAGATAAATGATGTGTGGATGCTCTATAAAACGCATACCATGAGTTACATGTACCCTATTGGAATATACATACCTGTCTATTTTGAAGTGCTCCAAACAGAGGTTTCCCTTCATCTCCCAAGAGGTTTTCTCAAAGAGTAACAAAAACAAAAACAAAAATGATAAATCCTAAATACTGCTACAATTGCTATAATTGTATACTTGGTTGCTGTCTATCATATGTTCTTATACTAATTACATTTTTTTACTAGATTATTTGCATTTTTCTGCTTCAAAGTTTTATGTTTAAGCCTATGCCAAAATTTCCAAATTTCTGAGTGAGAGTCAATATAGATCATTTATAAATTGCTACTATAATTAATAAAGTCCCTGCAGCAATCTACAAAGAACATTTAGGAAAAACAAAGCATTCTGGTTTATTTTCCCTCATTTTAACATCTTTTCTATGCAAAAATTGTAAGTAATTTTTACATACAGTCACAATCTTTTTAAAAATTATGGTTGACATATAAGCCACAACCTATTGCGTTGAAAAATAATACATGAGACAGATTCAAGTAACTTTACTGCTCTTATAGATACTATTTAAAAAGTGTTAGAAAAGATTTATAGGAAAAAAGATGAAGTTGAAAATACCAAGAAAGCAGGATCAGGAGACTGGGTGGCCAAAAAGTAGGTATATAGTTGAATCAATGAAATTCATCACAACACATTATTATATGGGTACACATACATACTGATACACAAATATACAAATAAATTCTGTATACCTACTTTTGAGTCATCCTGTATATTTTTCCTTGTTGGCTAAGGTATTTATTGCTAAATTATTTTTTCACTGATTCTCAGCAGCACATACCTCTATGAGTGGGGAAGGCTAATTTTCTATTTTCTTTTTCCATCTTTGAATGGAAATAATAAAAAGACCCTCTGTTTTGATTCCTCACTACTGTTCCCAACTATGCCATCATATCCTGTATATGTCTCCCATATTCATTGGGATTGAAGTAAATTAGCAGCTTATGTAATAGGACTAAAGTATAGCATTATGTCCATTGAGTGGAAAAAGCACAATGAAAACAATATATAATAACACTATATTAGGCAGAGTCCAATTACTAGGCTAAAGAACCACATTTGAAGATTCAGTCCCTATTCTCCACTGAATTTCTCACCTCTCTCATGACAAAACTGATGTTTTTTTATGTTCAGTGTCCAAATATAAATTCTTGATTCCTAATGCTTATAATCCCCCAAAATAGTAAAGTGTAAAATACCTGCACTGGAATTCTTCAATAGAGAGATTTTATTTTCTTTAAACCTACTGTTACTATTTCTCATTTTATTTAATCATAGTAAGTATAAACCTGTGTGTCATCTTTTACCCACGATTTAAGTCTGACAGGTTTGGAAATGACTCCCAGAATCTGTTCATAGAGACTAATACTGAAGTATCTGCTTCAGGCTACTTATTTCAAATCATGAAATAATGTCTCATTACAAAAACATATTTAAATTAAGAAAATGTGGTAGACTCCATTAAAAACTACTACCAAAAATATATATTGGAAAGAAATTGAAACTTGGATAAAGAGGATATGAAAGAATTACAGTTATTAGCTTTTTTCATATACTAGTGTATAATTCATGGCTGTAATGAACAAATCTGGTAGCTTAAAAATCTGAGTGATTTTTCACTGTTGTACTTTTCTTTCAGTTCCTCCCCAGCTTCACTGAGGTGTAACTGATATATAACATTGTGTAAGTTTAAGGTATACAACATGTTGATTTGATTGCTACATTTTTCTATAGGAAGCTTTCAATAAGGCAGATAATTTCACAGTAGGCTTCCTTTCATACTTGGCTAGTTTGTCTGATAATCTCTCTCTCCTGACAACTTCAGGCTTCCTTTCCTTTTTTAGGTGACTTTGGTTTCCCTTTTTTTTTTCTCTCAGTGTAAAAGAAATAAAAATTATCGAACCTTTCTAGGGTAATTCTTCTTCCTTTGCCTTTTTTTTTTTTTTATCTTCTAGCATTGTAAATTTGTACATTTTGATTCTAGCTTGCTTCATGATGTCCCTTTCAAATATTTTTAGCTTGTGTTGCATATGGCCATTATTACAGTTAAAAAGAGATCAATACAATTCTCAGACTAAATGCTATCAGGCCACACTAATTTAAGGAAATACTAAAAGTCTTCAAACAGGTCAAACTATTTGGGACTATCAGGGAAAAAAAGAAATACTTCTTAGTCAATCAGTGTTAATTCTGTTTCTATGAAACATACAAACCAGTTCTCTTATAGTCTTTACCAATTGCCTGGATAGTGAAAGCACATGTGCTCCAGGTCATCATGGGGACTCGAGGATCTGTTTCATCAGGAGGCACTTTTAGACCAATTCTATAAATTGTTGTGGCAAAGAGAATGACCATTTCATTGATGCTATTAGAATATTTTATCCTAAAAATAAAACAGAAAAAATTTATATAAATTTAGTAAAAGGTCATTCTAAAGGTCATGACTATCTACCTGATGACAACTATAATTAAGTATTAAACCAACAAACAATTTAACTCTTCTGACAAAGTAAACTGCTCCTTGTCAAGTTAAAGATCACAGCTTCTGCAGAAGATTTATTCATTTTAAAAAATGGGAAAAAGCAGAACTGTGTCTCCTACAAGTAGAAAAATATCTCTTATGAAATGGTAATGACCCATTCAATTTCATTTCCTGTGAAAAATACAGTAATAATCACAGCAGAAAAGGGTCCAGGTCCAAATTAAGTGAAAGGCTGGATAGGGAAGGAATAAAATCTGGAGGGAACAGATCTGATCTAACAAGTCTTGATGTCTGAAAAAGGGACCAAGAAGTAGTTCTGTGTTGATATGGGGGTGTGTGTGTATTTGTAGGGATAACTTTTGGTTTCCTAAACTTGCAGTTTTAACAAGTAACAAGTATTTTCAATAATAATGAGATACATAATATATATAAGGATCAAAACTAGAAAAATATACCTCAGATAATACTCATTAAATAATAGTTTCTGATTTAGATACATCATATTTTTCCAAGCATCTTCACATAATCATCTTTCCAATAATCTTATTAGGTAAATTAGGAGGCTACAAACAAGAAAAATGAACTGGAGACGGGGGAGGTGACTGAGGCTTTTCAGAAGTCACAGAGCAAGTTAGATGTGACTTAAAGTCTCTTAAATTCTGTTCTTCTTGTAGGCTGGACTATACAAATGGCATTTTGTTGGTCAAAAATGGTTAATTATAGGCATGGTTCACTCTGACATACATTACTCTTAATATCTCAAACCACTTAATTTTATTAATATAAATAAAACTCCAGGGAGAAAGAAACAAGATAAAAATATAATAAAGAAACAGTTTTACAAATAAAGTAGGAAGGAAGGAAGGAAGGGAAGAAGGATGGAAGCAAGGAAGAATTGTTCTCCACTCTAATTTTCATAACCATTTACAAACTTCTCTTAATTACTTAGATACTTACGAAGACTGAACTCCATAACTCAGAATAGAATGGAACTCAAAAGTGGAATCACCCATTCCTTGATCAAATAAGACTGGAATTGTTGGGTTTTCTCCTTATCAATTAAAAGGAAAAAAAAGAAAAGTCATAAGAGTTTAGTATGATACATGCTGTTGTAGCTTTTTAAAGTGACTATCTATGATCATTTTAGAAAACTTAGAAAATAAACAATCATTCAAAATTTCTCCACCCAGATAACCACAGATAACATGTGAGGGACAGATACCCTTCTGTTCTCCATACTAATGTTACTCATTACACACACACACACACACACACACACACACACACGTATGTATGTATTTTTTTTTTTTGGTTGGTTCCCTGGCCAGGAATCGAGCCCAGGCTGCAGCGATGAGAGCGCTAAAGCCTAGCCACTATGCCACCAGGGAACCCCCTAGACATTTTTAAAAAAGGACAATATCTATAGTACTGTTATGTATCTTGCTTTTTCACCAATCAGAAATGTCTTTCCACATCAGGAATTCTCTGTCTACATTTTCATTTTTAATGAATGCATAGTATTTTATTAGTAAGGCAGCATACCTTAATGAGTAACAGCAAAAGATCTGTAGCCAAACTGCCTGATTTTGAATCCTAGCTCTGCCACTGACTGTTACTAAGATTTGGTGTGAATACTAAACCTCTTTGTGGTTTCATTTACTCATCAAATTAGAACTGTTGTTCCCCTATATAGAATAAGTTGGTTTTGTTTTTTTTCTGATTGCTTAAAAGATTTTTTTCATCATCTTTGGTTTTTAGCAGTTTGCATATGATCTATCTGGGTGTGGTTTTTATCTGTTTGAGGTTCACTGAACTTCTTAAATCTGTAAATTTATGTCTTTTACCAAATTTGTTGTTTCCAGACATTATTTCTTCAAATACTTTTTTTCCGTACCATCTTTTTACATGATTTCAATGACACAAATGTTGGATTGCAAAAATGATTCCTTATGTCCTTAACATCTTATTTTTTCCTCAATTCCTTTTTCTGTCTGTTCTACAGATTGGATAATGTCCACCAATTTAATTTCAAATTAACCTGACTGATCTAATTTCAAATTCCCTGACACTTACCTTTCCATCTCCATTTTACTTTTGAGCACATCCAGTGAATTTTTACTTCATATAGTACGTTTTCAATTCTGTAACCTCCATTTAGTATTTTTTTCTAGTTCTATTTTTTTTTCTGCTAAGAACTCCTATCTTTCCGTTCCTTTCAAGAGTGTTCACCTATGTTTCATAGTTACATAGCTGCTTTAAACTTTTTGTATGAAAGTTCAACATTAAAACATCTCATATTGTCATTTGATTGTTTTTTCCTTGAAAGTTGGTCAGATTCTCCCGGTTCTTTGTTGAGTGATTCTGGATTGTGTCTTGGATATTTTGAATATTACATAGTCAGGTTCTTGCTCATGTTAAGATGCACTTTTTTTGTTTTAGCAAGTAATCAACCTAATTGGGTTCAACAAGTTCTGTCTCACTGTCTATGGCTGGTGTTTTCAATTTTAGTTTTTAGAGCCTTTACTATACTGTTTGGGTCTGCCAGGATAGAAACTACTTAGGAATCAGCCTGGGACTTCAGTGGTTTAATGTAGCTTCAATTTCAAAGCTCTTGCTATACTTGTTTGGCCCCTGTCCTGCACATGTTCAACTTAAAGGTGAGCCCAGGACTTGTGTTGGTCTAAAAATAGGAGATTTCCCTTCTACAGTTCTTTCCCACTTTACTAACTCCCATGGGTCCATTTCCCTAGTTCCTGTGGTTAAAATGACAAATTTCCCTCAGATTTAGTCCCCTGTGCTGCTATGCACTGTGATTCATGTGACTGGGACTATCCTTTGGGGTGGTGCTGTAAGGCAAAGGCAGAAAAAAGTAATTGAGGATTCATTCTGTATTATTTGAAACACTGGGGTCCCTTTTTTTCAGTTCCTCTGGACAGAGACTGGTTTTTCTCTCAGGATTTTAGGTGTCTACGTGTCCACCATGGTGTGCAGCTCCATGACTGGGGCTAGCCTCAGGAGAGGGTCAGAAGAGACGAAAAAACTACAACAGGAACTCCCTTTACACTCTCCAGCTCTGCGGTGCATCTTTTCCTGGTCCTCTGGCCAGAAAGAGGATCGCTCTTGGATTTTTTGCTGTTCGTGTCTGTTGCACAGTTCTGTGACTCAGGATTCTTTGGGGTCAAAGCTGAGAAATAAAGGAGGAAAAATAACCCAGGAAATTCACTGTCTGTACTAACTACTCCTCAAATTTTGATTTTCCTCCCCAATCTGTCTGGCATTGTTTTTCTGTCTTTAGGTAGTCTTATCTCTTGATTATAAAGAACATATAAATGAGAGGGACGCCAAAAAACTCCTCTGGAGATTACAACAAATAAAACACCTACATCTCAACTAAGGACCCTCTGCACAACACATAATCACAGCTAAGTCCCACTCATCGCATTAAGGTACCTGCAGGCGGACAGAGTTAAACAAAGGGTGGGGACTCAGCTGAGTGGTCCCTGCTTGGAACTCTACCGCTGAGGGAGGGAGGATGAAGAAGGGGGAGAAAGGAGAAAGAATGGGGAGGGAGGAGGAAGGCAGCGACAGGAGAGTGCTTTGGGCCTCTCTCGGTCCGCAGGACAGAGGATAGAGGGCCCCGAGGTGGGCCTGAGATACTGCACCCACCTTATTTTGGGCCCAGGAGTACAGATCAGTCTACAAAATGCAGTGCTGGCCTTCACTCAGGTCCCCAGGGGAGGGGGAGCAATGGGGTGCTGAGGGGGCACTGAGGAGCTGCAGGGCAAATACTCTGGCTAAGAAGGTAAAGGAGAGAGGGGCTTCACCCACGTTTCTTGGCCCCAGGAAACAGGATAGCTGACCTCAAGGCACAGGGCAGAATCTGCACGTGGGGCAAACCTAGAACTGAAAGGTGCAATCACACCCAAACTCCCTGCACGACCGCGACCGTTGACCCTCGGAGCCACAAGAAGAAAACAAAGCCACAAACGCCCCTCCCCCACAGACCTTTGCCCTCCCAGTATCTGCAGCAACACCAGGTGCAGCTGGGAGGGTCCAGAAAGGCTGCAGAGAAACCAGAATTAAAGAGAAGGGAACAGATGACCCATCAGAAACCGAACTCAAAGCAACGATTATAAAAATGCTTATGAAACTGAATGATAATTTCTTTCTTTTTTTTTTTTTTTGGTATTTCCCTAGCTGGGAATAGAACCCAGGCCACAGCACTGAGAGCACCAAAGCCTAGCCACTACGCCACTAGGGAACTCCCTGAATGATAATTTCAACAGAGATGATAGCAAATATTAAAGAAGACTTACAAACCATTATAAAGGACCAGAGACAGATAAAGACTACATTAACTGAAATGAAGAACAGAATAAAAGTCACCAAACTAGATAAAATAGAAGCACAAAGCAGTGATGTGCAGGAAAAGTCAGCAGAAAACACCCATTTAGAGCAGACAGATATGAGAATCCAGAAAAATGAGGATGGTTTGAGATTCCTCTAGGACAATTTTAAGCAGAAGAATATCAGAATCATAGGTGTACCAGAAGGGACAGAGGAAAAGCAAGGGATCAAGAAATTATGTGAAGAAATAATGACTGAGAATTTTCCTAACCTGGCAAAGGCAATAGATATACAAGTCCAGGATGCAAAAAGAATCCTAAACAAGATGATCCCAAACAGGAATACACTGAGACACATCATAATTAAAATGGCAAAAGTTAAAGAAAAAGAGAAAATTATAAAAATAGCAAGAGAAATGCAAGTAGTAAATTATAAAGGGACACCCACCCATTCAACTGTCAGCTGATTTCTCACCAGAAACTTTACAGGCCAGAAGGGATTGGCAGAAAATATTCAACATGATGAAAACCAAGGATCTATAATCAAAAGTAATGTATCCAACAAGGCTAGCATTCAAAATTGAAGGACAGATAAAGAACTTCTCAGATAAGAAAAAGCTAAAGTAATTCCTCACCACTAAACCAGTCCTACGAAGAATGTTAGAGGGACTTCTTTAAGATGGGAGGAGGGATGGGAGAGTGGGTAAAATAAGGGAAAGGGATGGAGAAATTTAGTTTGACTGTTAATAAAAATTGAAAGCAACAAAGAAACAAAACTCATGGACACAGTCAATAATTTAGTAGTTACCTGAGGGTAAGCTGGGGAGAGGGGTGGGAGAGAATGGACAGGGACACAAATATATGGTGATGGAAAGAGAACTGACTCTGAGTGATACACATATTAAAACAACATATAAAAGATGTAATGTAAAATTGTACACCTGGGACCTATGCAATTTTTACTAATTAATGTCACCCCAATAAATTTTAAAAAAATGAAAAAATATATGAGGTAGTTTAAAAATGTTTTTGTTATCACTATTAATGACAACATATTAATATTAGTAATAGTAATGGCTAACACACATAGTATTTACTATTGTACCATACATAGTTCTACTTTCCATAAGATAACTCAATCCGTCAATCAATGAGATAGGTACTATTATTATTCCCACTTTATAAATAAGAAAGCTGAGGCACAGAGAGGTTAAGTAACTTGTCCAAGATCACAGAGATAGTAAATAATAGATATAAGATTTAAACCCAAGCAGTGTGACTACAGATTAATCACTGTCTATACTGCCTCCCAGTATAAAAAAGCATTTAAGTGATTTAAGCCAAACTTAGCCATGGTTTACAAAACCTGTATTTCCTGATATTCAACAAATATGTATTTGTAAACCATTATTTTATAGCAAGAAATAATTTTTTCCAAAAAATTTTTTAAACATTCTGACACTTAAATCCCACATAGCTAAATATAAAATAATTATAAGCAAACCTTTAGCATGCTTTATATTATAACCTGATATTCTGGCCAGAACAGTTGGTATCCACTGTGCCAGGGTCAAAAGTTGAGCAAGAGCTTCTGCATTCTCACTGAAAAATGACATTTAAAAATTATTAAAGCCATTGGCACAAAGTCAAACTTAAAAGCTGAACTTGTAGAGAGTTCTTCCATTGATAAATGGTCATATGAAAAGGTCATCCCATTTATTAAGTTATAGTCTTACTGAAACAGTATTATATAATGTTTTGTTGAATTATATCATGTGGTGATGCTGAGTTCTGTTTTGATTTGTTCATTATTATCATTCACTTTTACTTTTTAAAGTTTACTTGTAGCCATTGTTTACATTGCTAAAGCCAGATATATTGAACAACAAAATTTTATCAAGTACTGCAAATAAAAGGCGGTGCTATGATACATGCTTAGGACAGTTTTGATGATTGTACGTGCATAAACACAATCATGATGGTAAAACAGAGAGAAACTAAAGAATTTGTATGTTATATGCAGATGAAATAAATTGCTCTGTTCCATTTTGTTTGAATTGAATTGTGCTCGGCATAAATACCAATAAAGTAAACCTTTTTTCTGTTTAAAAAAAAAAAAGAAAAGGTCATCCCTTCAGATTAACTGCTTAGGTCATAAAAATACATGTGTCTAAAAAAAGTAGTTTGAGGAGGGAGGGGTATTTAAAAGTATAAGGAAAAAGGTATCACCCATATGCCAGT
The DNA here is from genome assembly GCA_004026885.1 of Lyroderma lyra. Classification (NCBI taxonomy): domain Eukaryota; kingdom Metazoa; phylum Chordata; class Mammalia; order Chiroptera; family Megadermatidae; genus Lyroderma; species Lyroderma lyra. Next base: position 44,013 of record PVJL010006978.1, read on the forward strand.
CATCTAGAAGTAATTAATGTCAGTAAATGGAGTCACCATTCTAGTTGCTCAAGTCAAAAACTGGCTATTGCCACTGATTAGTCTGATCCCCTCACATCCCACATTCTAATCTATCAGCTAGTCTTGCTGGTTTTACCTTCTAAAGATATCCCAAGTTGATCACTTCTTTTCTACCTCCAACATTACTACTCTAATCTAAGTTCACCTAGAATAGACTAACTGTTCTTCCTGTCTGTCTCCACAATGGTGTTTCATTATTATCTATGTATTCATCATACAGCAAAGCCAGAGGGATCTTTTAAAAATGTAAATCAGATCATATCACTTCCCTGTTCAAAACACTCCAATGGTTTCCCATCACACATAAAATACAACTCTAACTTCTAATCTTAGTTCATAAGCCCTTTTATGATCTGGCTCTTTGCTTGTTCCCTTTCAAGCATGCTGCCTTCTTGCTGTGCCTTGAACATGCCAACTTGTGTTCTTACCTCAGGGCCCTTGCTCTTGATATGGCCTGTGCTTAGAATTTCCCAAAGAGTAGCACTGCTTATCCTTCACTTCATTCACATCTCTACTGAAATGTCACCCACCTTGGAGAGAAGCTCCCTGACAACTCTGTCTATAGTCTCATGCACTGGTCTGTCTCTAGCCCTTTACTTTGCTGCTTTATTTTTTTCATATTTCTTACTACTCAACATTTGGTATTCATGTTTCCTGTTGGTTCTCCTCTCCGTAATCTAAATTCCATAAGGGCAGGGACATGATCCAAACTGTTATTATACTCAAGGGGACCAGAAACAGTTTTATCAGAAAGGACTATGAAACACGAATTTGCTTATTGAAAGGACAGTCTGGAGTAAAGTTGAAATATATAATGAACTGTGCTAAAATTCACATATCTGGGCACAAACCTGACCTAAGAGGTTTTTTAGTTTCCAGAAATGAAAGTGTACTATGATTGGTTATGACCAATTATCTTTAAAAATACTAGCCTATTATTAGTTTTAATAAAGTTTTTTATACACTCTTAGCTTTAATATCTTAGATTATACGTATGTTGATTTTCTAAAAACAAGAGGCAAATGTAATCAATTACATATGTAAGTTCGAGTGTTCAAAAAACTATCCTAAGATATATATGATGAATCAGTTGTTTTTATTTTACAGTTAACATTCTATCCATGTCTCTAAAACTATAGTATTTAGATCTGCAGAAAAATAGAATTAGAAATAATACTACAAAGACTTTTAGAGAAACAAAACTCCAAATAGCAAAAAATTGTGGCAAAGGACTATATGAAAAGAATCTTCTTTGCATCTTTTCTTTTTCTATGAATGCTAACACAGAGATCAAAGTTCTATTGCTTTAATGGCAGCTGGAAGATTTACATACAACAGACAGAGTTGAGTAAATAAATATTCCAGTTGTTTTAGAGACCAAAATTTGGAGCTAATTTTAATCATATTTTTTAAGTAGAGTATGTTATGAAATGAAAAAGTATTAATTACTTTAAATAGCAAAACAAACAAACAAACAAACTAGTAATCTAACCAAAATCAGTACAATAAAAGGATTAATGACAGCTTTTTATAAAATTAGCCCAAACATAAATTAAAATATACCTGTTTATCGCTCGAGGTTGCAAAGGAATAATGGGGATCACAGTATTGCACAGAGACTTGCAAAGAGGGCAAAGATATTCTCCACTCTCCAAGTCGAAAAGGTCAACATGAATACGCTGCTGAAAGCTCAGCTGCACAGCTTCAAAATATCTGCAAAAGGCCAAGACACAGGTCCATTCAGAACTATACATGTATCTTTGTTCTAATTTATAGAAAAATATAAAATTTTTGCCTCAATAAACATGTTTAAAACCTACATACAAAATGTACAAGTTACAATTACCAAAGAAATAGGATGCCCATTCTTTTTGGGGAAAACTAGAAGACTCATGAGGGTAGAAAAAATTTTAAGTAATTTTACTGAATCCTGGTTTCCTGCCCCAACACCATGGGGATACAATGTAGACATCACTTCTCTCAGTTTCCAATGACCAATGGAAGTAGTCTTTGGCTATTATAGGAAAATTATGTATTTCAGTCCAATGCCAAAAGAGTGAACCCTATACAAAAGATTTCCCATGAATTATATTTCTGAATTTCTAGCTTTTCCAGAGCTAGAGCTAGAATTTCTTTTCCTATTCTCTCAACGGTACTTTTCACTCCATGTTTTGAGGGGAATAAACATTTTTATAAAGATTATTGCTTCTTTTACACACATACTGATTGAGAGCAACTAATTATTAATAGTTTGTGGAGAGTAAGAACAAAGGAAGAGTGAAAATTTTAAGTTTATAACTTTACACACCAATTTCTAAGAGAGATAATATAATGAGTATCATGCAAACAACATTTGTAATTAAAACTGCTTCAATTATTCAATAAGAAGGAAGAGACATGGGAAAACATGCCTTTTTGTGGCCTTTAGTGAACTTCAATATTCCTAGTTTCTTTCAAGAACATGTCAGAAGGACAACTTACTTCTGCCAGCACACTGCATGCATTACATGACCACAGCTTCCTGTATATGTCCCATATGCCAAGTCTGGATCCATGAAAAGTGGGTCCAGGGTTTCTGGTATAGGAAGACAAAAAATAAGAGGAATAATGTATTCATCTTTCCTACAGTCATTAAAAAAAAAAAAATACAAGTTTATCAGGTCTAAAATTCTAACCATAAACTTTCGTAGGAATATCCAAGAAAAGTGTGCACAGTATCATGATAGCAGGATATATGTTCTAAATAGTGAGTACAAAGAGGAAAATATAAAACTATACTTCTGAGGGGGTGGTCATATATGGTGATGGAAGGAGAACTGACTCCGGGTGGTGAGCACACAATGCAACGCATATATGATATAATTATAGAATTGTACACTTGAAATCTATATAATTTCCCTAACCAATGTCACCCCAATTAATTTAATAATCAAATAAAAAACACAACAAAAAAAAAACCCCTAGACTTCTAGGTATACTTTTAAAATTGTTATGGATTAATGACAACTTCATTCTTGATTTACATTTTTATTTTCAATATTAGGTTTAAGTTGTATTACCTGGTTTATTGAAGTGACTTTCTATGACTCAAGCACAATTTACTTCTGTAATTTTAAGAGTAATTTGACTAGGTAATTTAAAGGGCTATTTAGGGGCATTATAATCTACTGGATAAAAGCATAGACTATGGGATTCAAAATCTGGTTTCATCACTTATAATTCATGGCTTTGGGCCCATGAGTTACTTAACTTCTCTGTGCTCCAGTTCCTTTATCTATAAAATGGAACCAATATTGGTACCTAATTCATAGGGCTGTTGTAAAGATTAAGTGAGTAAATACACCGAAAGCATTTAATCTATGTCTGGCAGATGGTTCAATAAATGTTAGCCTTTTAAAAGGCTATTAATCATTCAAAGGGTGTTTTAAAAATAAAGCAGCTAACTCCTGATGTCACGTAGTATAAGAAGTATTAGCTAATTAGTATTCCTGCCAAGAATATGTTTAACATGAACCTAATCATAAGCAACAAGCAGACAAATCCACAATGTAAGACACTGTACAAGACAATTTGCTTGCATTCTTCAAAAGAAGTTATTACCATAGAAAAAAAATGCAAGTGACTATTCTAGATTAAAATAGACTAAAAGAAACATATCTAAAGCAACACATGAAACATCTAGATCCTAAATGAAACAAAAAGTCCAGCTAAAAAAAGGTATTTTGAGGGTAGTTAGGGAACTTCAAATATGAATTTCATATTAGGTGAAATTCATGAATTATTATTAATTTTCTTAAATGGTATAATAGTATGGTAGAAAGATAATAGATTGTCCTTAGCTTTAGAAAATGCACGTGGTAATATTTAGGGATGAAATGTCATGATGCCTGCATTCTACTTTCAAATAGTAGAGCAGAAACAGAGAAAGCAAGAAAGCGAGAGAGACAATGAGAGAGAGAATGAACAATGTGGCCAAGTGCTAACAAAAATTACAATAAAAAAATAAAGGAGCCAACATGACACATAAAAACCTAGAGTACATTTTACATATGGGTAAACTCTGATTTGACTGAATAAGGCTAAATACAATCCCATTCCCAAACTTATTTCAGTCATTTTTTTTTTAATTACGTAAGTATAAAAAGAAAGGCTCAAAAGGATATTTATTAAACAATACATACCCCCTGAGAGTTCTATGGACTTTCCCCTGTGTTGGGTTAAGGCGGTGGATTTCTGGACACAGGCCGATAATACCATGGCATTATTTTCTATTTTTACCTCTTGTTCTTCTTGGCAGAGGATGCAAGTCAGCACCTCTTTTTCAGTAATAGATGGACCCCGTTTAGGACCCAAAGCAATTCTAGAGTAGTCACTGACTGCTGGGATGCTACCAAGAGAAACAACCATAAATGAGGACACATGTTTTGGTCACTTTTCTTTATATTTTTGTAATTTTAAATATCAATAACTGTAGGGCAAGAACTTTAAGAATAAAAACAAAATTAAAATTATATTTAGCAATATTAGCTTAAAATCATCCCCTCTAATTTTCCTGGCTTTTATCAGTCAATCTGCTGCTAAGAACAAAAAAAGTAGATCACAAAGTAGAATGTAAATTATAATTATACTTAATTTACTGTACCAGGAAGCTGGCTTATCTGTTGTTTTCTGATTATAAAACTAATACATGCTTATTAAGAATTTTGGAAAATCTAGAAAGATATAAAGAAGGACATAAAAGGATTATACTCTCACAACCTAGAGCTAATCACTTGAATATTTCTTTCTGCAGCTTTCTATTTATAACTTTTACACAATTAATATCGTATTACATATAGATTAGCATCCTGCTTTTATTAACATATATCTTAGTTGTTTTCTCATGTCATTAAAATATCTTTGGAAACATTATTTTTAAATGGCTGCACAGTATTCTTACTGTAGGTGCTATAATAGTTTTATACATTCCCTCTTATTAGGCATTTAAGTTTCTAATCTATTTTGGTAGCTATTAAAATAAAAACCTGACACTTTAATGATTTAGCAATTCTTAGAGTCAACGATACAATAATAATTCAACAAACAACAGTAAATATTTATAAAGCACATTGTGATGTTAATCACTCTTTCAAATACTTAACATAATGTTAATCCATTTATTCCTTCCAATAATCCTATGAGGTAGGTACTACTGTTACCTCCACTTTTCCAACGAAGAAACTGAGGCCTAGAGATGGTAAGAAACTTACCTAATGACTCATTGCTAGGAAGTAGCAGAGCCAGAATTTAACCCATGTGATCTGACTTCACAGGCCATGTTCTGAACTACTCTGCAATATTGCCTCTCTAACTGTATAAGAAGCTCCCGGAAATGTCAGTAGATCATTCAATAAATTGGAAATAACGTAAGTGCTCATCATCAATATCAATGAAAGTATATAATGCAGAATACTATGCAGTTTTTAAAAGGTGGGTTTCAGCTAGGTTTGTTACCACCTCCTAGGAGGCATCCAGCAATATGTGGGTAAGGTTTACTTGTTGGTTATCATAAGAACTAGGTGACATTACTGGTATTTAGTGGATAATGTGAGGCGCCAGAGATACTAAAATGTCCTGCAATTCATGAGGCATGAAAAATCGCTGCTCATATGCCAAGACTGAGAAACGCTAAGCTTGTTTTAAGTGTAAGAACACATACAGATTTCCAAGACACACTATTGCATGAAAATGGGAAGATGCAGAAGGATCTGTACGTAATACCATTTATGCAAATAAAACAAAAGGCTGAATGACATTATGTGATTTGTATGGATACATATATTTGTATGGAATAGCACGGTAAAAATTCTGATAATATACATAAAACTTACAACAAGAGTATCTCTGAGAAAGGGCAGAAAGGGGTCCAGCATTTGGGCCAGTGCTCAAATGATAATTTAGCTTTATCTCCACAATTTAATTTTTAAAAGAATAATGTGTTAATTAACTGTGTAATTAAAATTTTGTTTTTAAAAATGTAAGAGAATATATTTGTGACTCTCAGATAAGAAAAGTCTTTTTAAACATGATACAAAAAGTTAAAACTCAGATTAATAAATTTGTCTTTATCAGCACTGAAAACTTCTCTAAGGCTAACCTTCATAATTAATGTTAAAGAGGATTAAATATAAGAAACATGCAACAAAAAGTGATTAACAATAATAACTAATAATAAAATACAACAGTTATAACAATAAACTAAAAAAAAAAAAAAAAGAAAGAAACATGCAACAAAGTTTAGTGTCCATAATTTTAAAGGACTTCTACAAATCACTAAGACAAAACCAAAGTACCCAACAGAGATGAACCAAGGATAACGAGCAATTCCCAGAAGACAAAATGTAACAGGCTAGTGAACAACCATATGAAAAGACGTGTGAAAATGGCCAACAGACATGGAAAACACTCAACTGCATTGGCTAGTAGGGAAATGCAAATCAAAACCACAATGAGATACCCCCTCACACCTGTGAGAATGGCTATTACCAATAAGACAATGAATAGCAAGGGTTAGAGAGGATGTGGAGAAAAAGGAACCCTAACACACTGCTAGTGGGAATGCAAGCTGGAAGGCAGTGTGGAGGTTCCTCAGAAAATTGGGAATGGAGTTACCATTTGACCCAGCAATCCCCCTTCTGGCTATCTACCCTCAACATTTAAAAACCTTAGTCCATATATATTTATGTACCCTAATGTTTGTCACAGCGCTTGTTCACAGTGGCCAAGACATAGAAACAACCAAAGTGCTCTTCGAGTGATGACCAGATAAAGAAGCTGTGATTTATATATACAATGGAATTTACTCAACTATAAGAAAACATGAAATATTGTCATTTGCAACAAAATGGATGGACCTTGAGAACATCATATTAAGCAAAATAAACCATACAGAAAACACTATGAATCATATGACTTCATTCATATGTAGAATATAAACTGAAAGCAACAAAGAAACAAAAACTCATGGGCAGTCAATAGTTTAGTGGTCACCCGAGGGCAAGGGGTGAGAGGGTGAGGGAGAAAGGAGGAGAATCAAATATATGCTAATAGAAAGAGAACTGACACTGGATGGTGAACACATAATGCAACACATAGATGAAGCACTGCTGAATTGTACACCTGGAACCTATGGAATTCTTGTTAACCAATGTCAACCCAATTAAGTCTAACAATAAAAAATAAAATAAATAAAAAAAGATGTTCAACTTAGTACTAACCAGTAATCAATGAAATTCAGATGGGCACACATTTATAATTTTGATTATATCCAATATTTTCAAGTACTGATAATATTAAGTATTGGTGAGAGTGAAGAAAATAGGTATCCTCATACACTGTTAGGAGTAAAAACTGGTACAGCTACTTGGGAAGGCAATCTGGCAGTATCTATTAAAATGTTAAATAATTATGACCCAGCCCTTTTACTTACTAGATTCTACCCTTGAGAAGCACTTGTTCTACTACATAAGGATCACACACACACACAAACACTGTTTGAAAAAGGGAAAAGTGGACAATAAGGGGGAAATTACTTAAATGTCCAAAATTTGACAAATAAAATACTCTGTGTGTATGTCTATTTATTCACACTATGGAATACTATGCAGCAGTCATAAAGAATGATGAAGAATCTCTTTACTATAGATCTACATACAAGGTCTAGCACAAATAACACCCCCTTTTTATGAGATGGTAATCTATACCAAAATCATAAGCACGTAATTCTGTAACATAACAATATCATAACTACATTAATAGAACTACTTTAAAAAGGGTGTTACTTCTGCCAGACCCTGTATACTGACATTTATATGAAAAAATTTATAAGACACTGAATAAGAAGCTGCAAAACAAAGGGTATCGCAACATTAACCACTAAAAACATAAAATAAGAATTATTATTTCTTTATGTACACATTTATAGATGCATAGGAAGAAATCTAGAACATAGTTGTTTATAACAATGGGGAGAAAGATCAGGAATGTAGACGGGTCAAAGGGGACTTACTGTATTATTTGAATTGTTTTCAATGAAAACACATTCTTCATTTTATATGTACAATCAGTCAGACAATAAAAATAATGAAAGCATTGAAGTCATTTATTAACAGGGTACACTTTTGCTTGCATCTTCTGGTTTGGATAACTCCACAGCTGTCTCTTTCTTATTACTTTCTAAATAGTACCCTGTGGATATGTAATATTAGAGGGGTGGGGGTTTCTGCTTATTGTTTAAAGTTTTGTATTAATTTCTAGTTCTATTACTATAGTCAGCCAAGGATAGCTTACTTTCATATCTTTTTTATTTAGTCTTTAAAATATGTAGTATTTATTCTTTGTAGTTTTTGTTAGCATACTCAGCTTCAGATTACAGATATTATACAAAGTACAATGTCTCTGTTAATGCAAAAGCACAATTTCCTCAAAGTATCCACAACACACATTGCTTTAAAGAGCTGTGAATGCTTGTTTTTAAAAATAAGCATAGGAAGTATTTTCAGTATTTTAAATTGGAATGCTTTTCAAAGTACAATTATTTTGACTCCTCCCTTTCCTCACTGTATCTATATAACAGTCCATAAACCGTGGATCTCAGAGGATAATCAATCTCCTCAAGAGCATATCATAGTCAGGACTCAGAAAATAAGATTTACTGATTCCCATTCCAATGTACTATCCATGACTGTAACTATATGCACTGTCTTCTTTCTTTTTAAGAAAAAAAGAAAAACTAACATAAACCAACTTTCTGTGAAGGATTTTTTTTTCAACCTGTAATAACTGCAGTTATTTGTATCAGAAATCATAAAAATGATGTGGAATATATGAAAATGTGTATATAAAAAAGCTCATGTACATAAGATAACAGGAGCTGATTTCTATAATACTTTTTCTGTTCCTATCTTCATATCTTATTGTGCGTAAAGTTTCCCAACAAACTTTACTGTTCACCTGAACTGTTTATCAACATAAATTTACATTCAGTAAGTACTTCACTGTCATCTTCCTACCTTCAAAATAATGTCATTTCCCTTACTATAAAACATATTTTTAAAAAAACATTATTTAAAATGAGTATGTAATTTTCCCCCCAAAACTGAGTTGCTAATTTTCAGTTTTGCTTTGTTTTACCTCTCTTCCTCCATAATGGAGTCTTCTTTCCCAGACATTTCTGATGTACTGTCATACATGAGTTTGTGGGTTTCAATGAAGTTTTTCTGTAAGGCAGACATCTGAGCCATGATCTTCTGGCGATGCAGCCTAGCAGCTTCAGCTTTTCTTTTTCGTTCTGCTTTTTCTTTATCATGAGTAATCTGGATATTAAGTAACCACAAAAATTAGGTAAGAGCCATTATTACAATTTACACCTACTGTTCAGTCAGGCACAATTTCCTACAGTAAGAGTCTGATAATACTGATTACCTCACCCCATAAGCCTAGATTAGCATACAGGCCCCATTATATCATATAGCTAATTGCTCTTTTGGTTAGTTCAATAATTTAACACAAAGGCCAAGTACCTTAAATAGCTAATAAATTGCCTTTTATACTCAATGCAAGTACATTAAGAAAAAAATGAAACAAAAAACTTTTAATTGTCAATCATTTAATCACTGACATTTAATCAATTTAGCCCAATTTGATGATGTCTGACAGTTATTTCTAGATGCACTGCTAAGACTGAGAACTTCAACAATATTACCGAAATGTATTGCTATCTTTTTATTGTTTATTCTAACTTAATCCCAGTATATTCTTTTTAGGAAAGACAGTTAATAACTACAAGTAATAATATTCTAATAATTTTAAGATTAAAGTAATCAAAACCTGATTCATTATTTTATGAAAATTCATAACCTAAATATTACTGTATTATCACTGAATGTTAAGATATACCACTATCTTATAGATCACTAAGAAAAGAATACTGCTGATTAAATTATAAAGAGCAGTTGACTGTAAGACATATCCCAATTTCAGATATTTAAATATTTTAAAAATTAATGTGGTATTTCCAATAGAACTCCACTGCACATTAATTTCCTTTGATTTTTGTGAAATACATGTATTATATTGGATAGCTACATATCAAATAACACTAATCCCTGCAGTATATATAGAAACATGATTACCAAAAGCATCTCACATACATGAAAACAAACAGGTTCCTTCTAACAAAAAGCAGCTCCCTTATATCAGCAGAGTTCAAAGCCAGAGATGAATGTCACCATTATTATTATGCTATTACCTCATCATTCTTAATAGATTCTGTTCCTGATGTAGTTGCTACAATTAAACAAGATTTTTCTCTTAATCGCTTCACTGTGTCAAACATCTGAAAAGCAAAGGAAAAGTTAAAAAGATTTGGTTAAAATGACCAGGAACAGAAAAATCCACTACTCTGATTTTTTCATCATGTCTCCAAACGTCTGACTTCAACTATTTACATACACACACACAGTGACCCCTGTGTGTGACAAACACCTCCCCTAGTTCATTAGAAATCCAGCTAAGGAGGCTGCAGGTAGCAAAATCAACTGATACAGTCTACAGGTGTAACCACACCTCTGCTTTTGCCACGGAAAATAAAAAATTTTAATTTTCTATGATTAAATATATTCTCATAAAAAACGATCCTGCTATGTACACTGTTTCCTAACCTTCCTTTTCTATTCAATCATTTACCTTTAAAGATGTTTCCACAACAGCTACATTCATTTTAACTAATATCAAGATTTCAGCAATATAATGGTATACCCATACACTTACTGAAATTTTGAAAGAGCCTCAGTTTTATATGAAAAAACTTCTCACAAGGAACTTGCAACACAATTTTACATTAAACATTTGGATAAAATACCTAATGTTTATAAGAGTATATACTTGTGCTTTTTGCACATTTTGACAATGAACTTTGGTATTCTAATATTATAGAAAATAAATTTTGAGGAATAGATCTCCAATTCATAACACCATGTCTGTAGGATATAAATATTGGACTACATGACATTTACCTTTTTAATGAAGGTAAATAGTTAACTACTTTATTTCTTTCCTGTTTTGGTTTTACATTTTTAAATGATTATGTTGATAAATTTAACACAAATACTAAATATTCGTGAAATCTACTTTAAGAGAAATCTTAATAATATCATTATTTTAGTTACATATCCAATGTCATTAAGTTTGTTTAAAGAGTGTGATTAATAAAAAGGGCTGACTAACCAGTTGATTACCAGTTGATATGCATGCAGAAAATAACAAGTCTATATTCTAATCACCAAAACAGCATCTAGCTGATAACATTAGAGTATTTTAATCAACACAGTAAGGGGGAACGCCATAACCTTGGTTTCATGTCACACGTGCACAATTTCCCATTAAAGTAACACTCCTGGCCCCTCTCCATACCCCTTACTCATTCCTCCTGAAAGACACTGCCATCCACCCAAAGGCTCGCGCTCCAAATCCAGGAGTAATCTTTGACTCCTTGGTCTCCTCCATGACTTTCCATCAAATCTATCAGCTAGTTCTCCAGATTCTACCATCAAATTATACCTGACTCAGTCAGGTTTTTCACCTGATTGGTTCTCATGCTTGTTTCTCAGCAGGATTACTGCAATAGTCTTCTAATGGTTTCCTGGTTTTACTTTTGTCCCCTATAATCCATTTACCTACCCCACAGAAGACAGAGTGATCATATAAAAATAACAGACCAGGTAATGTCACTTAAAATCCTTCAATGGCTTCCCACTATGCTCAAAAATAAAATCCACTTTACCCTGACCTGTAAAGTCCTATACGATCTGGCTCCTGGTTGCCCCTCTGACCTTACTGCCTACCCTTCTCTGCCTTCCCTACCATGCACCAGTCACACTGGCCTTCTTTCTGACCACCTTAGAGCTTTTGATTTGCTGTTGTCTCTTTCCAGTGTACTCTTCCACATTCTTGTAAGACTGGCTTCATGTCATTCAGTTCCAATGATAGGTCAGCTCATAAGAGAGGCCTTTTCTGGTCACCAATCTAAAGTTATCCCCTACTCATCTACTGAATTATCCCAGTATTTTGTTTGTCTGTATCTCAAGTAGTATGTATGCTCCATTATAGCAAATACCTTATCTGTCTTGTTCAGAGTCTACAGAAATGAGCACAGTATACAGTAGGCATTCAATATATGTTGACTGAATAATGACACAAAAGAATACATTTTAATTTATTTTAAAAACCTCCATGAAAACATAGGGAAAATACAATTACTAACATGACAACATAGGAGTAACCATGGAAATCATCAGTAAATGACTTAACAATTAAAGAATATAATGGTTTAATTTTAGAGGCAAGCAGAGAATTCTTAAATAATTAAACCAAGATATAATCAGTTTATTTTTCAGGTTTACCTGGAGTATCCATGTTATCATGTCCTTCTGGCCCTCTAACTGGGGAACTCCTTTGAGTTTTTCCAAAAGCATCTGTATATTCTGAGCATTTGTTGTTGAACTTCCTAATCCTGTTTTAAAACATAAAAATTACTTATCATAAATAAATATATAGCTTCATAATTATGTATAAATGATCATTTACAGTTAATGTTATTCACATTGATAACCAGAGTCTGCAATCAATCCCTTAACTACATTTTCAATGGAAGAATATGCAACTCATACATGAAGTGCTGAGTACTAAATTAAACAACCTGAAAAACTTGAATTACTCTGTCTCTCTTACACATTTTCCACTGGCCTGCTAAGTAAAAGCTACCCATAAGGATCTGTCTTTTGCCTTTCCTCCACATGGCTCTGTCTAGCAAAAGTACTTAAATAAGAAACAAAACTCTAAAAATATGAAAGTGGAAGCTGTTATATCCATAAACTGAATAGGTTTATGATGTCTTCAAGGACCTAAAAAATACAGTGCATAAATAGAAAATGAAATGTCTGTCTCTGCGTGGTCTTATAATTGCTGTCCCTGGAATTGCTTTGAAGAACTGTTTAATCAGGTAGCGGTGACGAAAAATCGAATCTAAACTTAATCCTGATCTTCCAAGTTGACGGCAAAGGAACACATTATCATCCACTTGGACTAAAACATACTAGAAGCCTTGTGGTAAAAGTCAAACATCACTTCTTCTTCAGGAGCTTTTTGAAGCTGTTGCTTTTCTTCCAGTAAACCCAGTGCCAGAATATGAAATGCCTAAAGGATAAAAATATGAGAATATCTTTAAAACTATGCTTCTTCAAGTAAATACATTTTAAATGAAGGTATACAAATCTGACGGGTAAAAAAATGGGTAAAGGTTATTATGTACAAGCAATTTACAGAAAGAAAAATGAGGAATACAGACATGAAAAATGTTCAACCTCACTTAAAATGAAAGAAATGAGTTGAAACAAGATCATCCTATTTTTCACCTATTAGAATGGTAAAAGTTTTATTTAGCATTTAGTAAAATGGAGAGCTGGCAAAGGTCTTGGGAAGCAGGCACCTTACGCCACACCGGTGATGGGAAAGTTAATTGGTGTAACACTTTTGAAGGCCATTTTGACAATATATATAACAAATGTAAAGGTACATACAGATCCAGCACTAGGAATTAGTATGATAGATATACTCACTGAAGTATGCAAAAATGTTTGTACAAAGATGTTCATTTCAGTGTTCTTTGTTATATAAAAACCTAAAAACAACCTAAATTTTTATTAATAAGAGACTGGTTAAATGCATTATAGATATCCATAGAATGGAATATGCAGCTATTAAGAATGACATAGGCCTATATGCACTAATGTGAATTATATTCAGAAGATACAAACTTTTAACAGGTAAGTCTCCGAGGTAGGGCAATGGGAGGCAGAGAGGTTTTAACTTTTGATTTCAAATGTTATCTTGTATAGTTTGAAATTTTTTACTACATATATTTACCACTGTTGTAACAAAAACTGAAATACACATACAGTATGACAGCATTCACTATCTCCAAAGGAAAAAGAAATTTAGTTAGGCAGATGCTAAATAAGTATCCAGTTCCAGCTGCCAAAGGTGACAATAAAGTAATTTATCTATAACAGTATCAAGAAACTATAGCTGCTTCTACTTAATAAGCTAATTCTCATAACAATTCTATGACATAATTACACTTATACCTATTTTATCAATGAGAAAATTATTCTTTCTTCCTAAATAGGAAATGGGATAACCCAAGATTCAAGCGTAGACTTGTCAATCTTTAAATCTTTATCATGCTGTCTGCTCATAAGTGAAATAAAAAATATAGAAAATTATGATGCAATAGTGACATGTCAATTTATTTTTAGGAGCAGCAGGCCTTTTTTTCCTTCTTTTTTTAAATATAAATGGTTCTCAAGAGTAATACTAAAAACATGAGACTGTGTAACTAAGGAAATCTGTGCCACACCTAACCCATTTTTAATGACCCATAGATCTCAGGTGGTCTAGATGTGGTTTTGACTGAAGTTAGACCAGTGGATCTTCTTCAAATCCATACATACTTATGAAGTAGAGAAAATATTTCAGGTATACATACCATCTGAAGCATCCCTTCAGTCCACAAGTTAGAATCCGTGTCTAATGCCCACTCGAATATGGTCCTGAGAATGTACATCATGATATCACAATTTAGAAGGTTAACCACTTTGCTGAAAGCAGGGCAGAATTCAGGAGGAGGTGGCGGTGGTAATGCTACAGAAGATGGATGGCAGAAGAGACAAACAGGTACATTTTCATCTCAGTTATCCTACATGTTAAATTGCAAATATTAAAATCATATATTACATGCAAAAACGATACATGATTTTTACCTTTAAAGCACTGAAAACATCAGTGCCAAGGGAAGTGTAAGTCATTATGTCAATCATCCAAAATAAACTCCATTTGCTATAAATTTAAAATTCCATCACCACTGATGTAGGCCTTATCTTAATATGTAAACAAGAAACAAAGGGTTCTTTGCACTTCCACTAGTTGCCCACTTTCAATAAACAAAACAAAACACTATCTGCTTGGCCGACAACAAAACCACAGAAAATGGATGGTCAAAATGAGTCAATTCAGAATCTCACTTTTTACCTTCATCTTTGTTTTCTTGTTTTCTCCTTTTCTTCTGCATATGTTCAGCCTATGAAAATAAAGTCTATCTTTAAATATATGCTTGGTAAGCATGAAATAAATGGAATACTTTGAAGGAGGCAGGAAAGATCCACCAACCTATCAAAATATTTTATATACTGAAGTGTACATTCAAAATGCCACCTTGTTCCAGAAACAAAATGGCTGTCCTAGGTAAGGCCCCTACAGAATGGATGGGTAATATCCCTCCTCGACATTCTTTCAGTAAATAATATTTACCTAGTGCCTATTTTTGTGTATTTTTGGTATAAATGGAAAAATTTGAGTATTGTCTGTATATTAGATAACATTATTGATTTCATTTTAATTTCTCGGGTGACATGATGCCTCTATTAATGAGAATCAGTATGAAACTACAGAAAAACCAGGAATTTTTCTGTGGAGTTAGAAAGCATAAAGCATTTTAGGTTTATTTTCTGAAGAGGATAACTTTTCCTACCTTGCTATGTTGCGTTTTGGAGTAATGATAAAAGTACATATTGAAGTCTTTCAATGATTCATCTTTCAGTTCATAAACTCCATGGCCTGACACGCCTGGTTTCCTAAATAAAGAAAATACAGAGATGATCTACCATGTTCTTCAAGTATAGAGTACAGACAAAATAAAACCTAAAAATTAATCTAAAAGCCAAAATCTAGAGTAAGAAAACATAATTACGAGGTCAAAAATCAATTTCACAAACTCAACCTAGAAAAAGTGCTACATACCTCACTGCTGAATATCACCATGGTCACCTTTGAAGTACTCCCCTTGGGAAGCTATACACTGACACTACTGCCTAGTCTACCCTTGATTCAAAGCAATTTTGGAACTTTGTGGAATGGCCATCAAAGCTGTTGTTGCACCCAAAATCTTACAATGAAGTTCGCGATCTTGCCACTGTGTGCTTACGTTGACAGCACCATACAAACAACTCAGGTTGCCAAGGCTATAATACCTTATGGAGTTTGTACGGTGCTGGAAATGTAAGTGCACGGTGGCAAGTTCGTGAACTTAAAATAATTTGTCAGATTTGGGGCACAATGACAATTCTGATGGCCATTCCAGAAAAAGAGTTCCAAAACTGCCTTGAAGGGTAGACTAGGCGCTGGCATGGTGCATAGCTTCCTAAGGGGAGTACTTTGAAGGTGACCGTAGTGATATTCAGCAACAGGGTTATGTAGCACTTTTTCTAGGACAAGTTCGCGAAATGAATTGTCCAACCTCATATCACAATACTGTTTTAAACCCACTGGGAAAAAAATCTAAAATTAGTATGTAAAATGAAAATGTACAGAATAAATGAAGTAATGGTTTAGGTGGTGGGAAAGAGACTATTGGAAAGATTTCTTTGTTACTTACTAAGTCACCTAATATCACAAATGGGTATTTTTCATTCACCTGTCAAAAATACTCATTTCTTCAACAAACATGTATTAAGTACCTCCTGTGTATCCCTCGTTCTCCTTCTAATCTGTACCCCATTATTGTTCTTGGAAGTTGAGGCAAAAACTTCAGATCTTCTACAAAGTATCCAAAGTACAAGAACAAAGACTGGCTACTTCTCAGAATAAGGATAAACATCAAGTACTTACTTAAATGTGGCCACTTTGTTTATGACATTTTCTAAGCCAGTTTCATTATTTTCCTGTTGAAACAGTAGTTTTCAGTTTTACTTTCATGTAATGACTTTTTAATACTGTGAACTGAAATACATTTTTAACAACATTCCTGAAGTTCTTTGTACACAATAAAAAAGATCAATTTCCAATATTAAAAATTAGGTCTATACCCAATTAGCTTTGTTTGCAGAGAGCCATTTCTTGAAAGAAATAAGACCTATGTATAAACTGCTTAAGGAAGAAATGTTATCTAAGTTTCCTTCATATGCATGTACACACACACACACACACACACATACTCATTACCAAAAGTTCAAAGTAAAACAACTTCTTATGTAGTATACAAGCGTATTCATCACCCATATCATTTAAGCACATGCTTATGATCTCCCAAACCCTAAATCGAAGATAAAAAATAAATGGAATCTACAGCAAAACACCTATGTAGATATGTGTTCTGGCTTGTACAATTATAATTGTTTTTTTTTTTTTTCTGATTGACCTGAACTTTTCTTTGAACAAGAATTATTTTCTTTAATGAAGTTATTTAAAATCAGTTTAAGGACCTAGTCTAGATACCAAACTAAGATCATAGATTTCTACAGTCTTGCATAAATTAAGAACATTAGAATCCTTTAAAAAAAAATCTACTTGGGATAAGCAGTGAAGTTAGGGTATGCCCTTAAACATTTTTTTTTTTTTGCAAAGTATGGTATTTATATTACTAGCAGTATGTGAAATTACTTTAGTGTAACACAGTTATGTATTTGTAAATTATGAATAGTTATTCACTTATTTTAATATGCATTTGGAAAAAAATAATCCAGAACATCAAACCTGCTATTACACTGATATTGCTTAGAGAGATGCTATGGACAATGAAAATAAATTGATTTTTAAATGTATTAATAATTATAAAATTTGTGGATGGATATGCAAAAATTATGGAAGTGATATGTGAAATGGTTACAGTTTAGAATCAATTAACAATGAAACTGGAACTAAACTTATGGAGGTGATCACTTTGTCAGGTTGTATAAATGTTTAATCACTATGTGATTAAACTAATGTTGTCTGTCAACGATAATTGGAAAGTAATTTTAAAGAATGAAACTGAAAAAGATACAAATATCTTTTGGGGAAAATGACCAACAGTCAAAGGTTATCTCTATTCTACTTCTCTGGAGAGCCCTGATAGTTACAGATGAGTCTAATTCCTTTTTAAGAATCACTGTTCTAATTCATAATTAAAGCTTTGTGGAAAAACATGAGATTCATAATCTTTAGGACCATTGTTTAAATACCAGTATATACAAAAACATAAATATCACCCATGGCAGTCATGAAAATGCACCCTGCAGACCTCCAGTTAACAGGAATAAAGACACTAATGCAGGCTCACACTGGGAGACATGGGAAGAAATCAAACCCTGATTAGGCTAGCCAGCAGTCCGGGATGCATCTACCTAACCTTCCTTCTCTCTTTCCTTCACCTGGAGTCAGACTTGCATCACAGTCTGATGGTTCTCTCAGCCTTTCCCAGCTTCCTCACCATTTTCTCTCATAGGCACTGCTCCTAATAAAATCTTAAATGTTTTTTGTCCTGACATCTGCTTCTCAGAAGACTCCAATTAACATACCACCCAAATGTTCTCAGTATTTCAGGGAGCCTCCTTTTCCTCTGGAGAAATCTTATTTTAAATACATAAAACATCAAGGAGTTTCTTGCTCTAAAATGTCTCCTAAATGGCCAGGGTTTCTAAACTGTTTCCTAATGCCCCAAAGCCCAGACTTACAGTTTATACCACTAAATAAGAAATGGTGATAGTATTACATCTGGAAAATTTGCTAAACAAATTTTCTTAAAACTTCAAAGTAGCTTCCAACTAAAGAAAAACAAAATGTCTATCCCATCTAAGGTAAATGGAGTAAAAAATAAAATTGATCTTACATTCTCAGGTAAATTTTTGGCAATGGCACTGTGTGGCATGGGTTCAATACAAAGCAAGTGAATGATTTCTCTCATTGTGACCTCTTCTTTGGTCACATTTCCCACTCCAGGTACATAACGCTCTCCTAATACAAACAATAAGAAAAAAAAAGTAAAACAAGTAATTGCTTTCTATTTAAATCTCATGTCATCAGTAGCACTTACACACAGAACATTGCATTAAATTAAGTCTATGAAAGAGGACCAAAAATTATTTGGACATGTTCCTAAATCGGAACAAAAGTCTATTTGCTGAAAGACACAGGAAGAAAACTGAAGAGATGTCAAGGCTTTTTCTTAACTTTCTTATACACACACATATGTATTACATACACATACTCACACATTATAAATAAGGACCCTCAATTAAATTAGCATGTGTTTCTAATCCAGAAAACAAGGCAGATGGCATTGAATGAGCAGTGGCCATCATTGAACAATAGCTTTTCTTTCAAGATCTTCCTCAATTTTGTCTTTGTTATTTAAGAAAGAACAAAGTGAAAACTGAAAAACAAAATGCTTAATGTCTTTATGGGTTAGATGACAAAATAGTAATATGTATCAGGAATGACTGGTGTTAAAATGCCAACATGATCAGGTTTCCATTTTCCATCTCAATGAACTACCAAATGGAGAGAGAAAATAGCTTCATTAACTATGGGAACTTCAGTGGTGTTAAAGGTATCTCATTTCCATTGTTTTAGGAAGGCTTACAAAATCTGACCTTTTGTCACCTATTTTCAATATTACAGCATGTGTACAAAGTCCTATAATATCTATAAGAGGATTATTACAAAGACAGTAATCTTTTGCCTAATAGACTTGATGAATTCTACAAATTAGCCAAAGAATAACTTTTTGTTAAATGAATTCATTTTCAACATTCATTCCTCCTTACATTTGTAAAGCACTTTGTAATTTTCTAGTATTTTTTCACCAAAAACAGTATTTCTCAGTTTTGTGCTAGAAGGAACCTTAGAGATCATATAGATTACTTTCATATTTTACAAATCAGGAATGTTGAGTCCCCGAGAATGTAAATGGCATGCTTTTTATAGTTGATATTAAGGCCAAGATTAGATCTTTTGATTTCTGATCTTGACCTTTTTCTAATTTTTAATGTTTTCTACATTATAAAATCAGGTTTTATATATGCATATTTTAAAATGTTGACTCTTGAAATGAATGAACTTAGGAATATAGCAAATATTAACTAAAAATCAAATCATGTAGAAGGAAAAACTCAATAAATCTGAATAAACACAAAAGCAAAATAATAGAAGCAATAATAAAATAGTAAAAACATAAAACAGCAAAAATATAGTATAGTATTAGAAATTCTTCATATAACATTTTAAAAACAAATACAAAAATTCCCCTCAAGGTTTTATAATTTAATAAATAATATTATTAATTTAAAATCTTTAATACATTTATAATTTGTCCATTTTTTTCCATCAGTTTCCCATGGAATCTTCTGGACAGGAAGAGTTAGTGCCTGAAAGATTTACATTTCACTCAGCAATAAAGACTTGCCACAATTCCTGCTGAGACAAGCAGCTAGTGTACAACTAGCTCTCTGACAAACAAGTACAATGAACCCATGTTTTCAGATTTAGCTAGTGGCTAGAATCCTCATTAAAAACTATTAATATAAAGCAGAGTCTGGTGAAGTATAATAAGAAACAAGAGCCAAAATGAGAAGTCAGAATTTTACTTAGCCGGCAAAATCAACAAAGAATGTAACATAGACTATGCAAAAGTAAAAGTATGGCCAATATTTGCACAAAGTAATTTAATAGAATGACACACTGAAAGTGTATTTTATTTAGACTTTAGTTACATAGAAATTTCTTATATAAATAAAAAAAAATTTAGCACTTAATGTACAGGTATTTTTCATCTATATTATATTCCAGACCTCTATAAACAAGTCAAAACAATTACAAATCAGATACTGAAAAATAAAGATGTAATAGCTCTGCTTTATTTAAGGTGGGTTTCTAAACATATTAATCACAATGGTCACATTAATATCTAACTAATACTTTTTACTGGAGTAAAATGGTAAATTATATGTCTTATTAACGTTCTTTCTAAAAAATAACCCATGTTGTATTTCAAAACATGTTTTAATCTTACCCACAATATAGATGAGGAATTGAAGCATTTCTTCTATTAATGTATTATACTGTTTAATCAAATCCTACAGAATCGAAAAACAACAAATTAGTTGAGTAAGAATCAAAAACCTCCACAAAACATCCATTTCTGGATCACATTCACAGTCCATCCAGTTCAGTATTTTCTCTCAGATCACGACAGAGAATTATGAGGCGAATAATTGCCTTTTTGCCATCAAATTCAATAAAGTTCACAATACTTGGCACGTAATAAGAACTCAGTAAAACTATTAAATATTATTATTGTTTTCATGATCATTATTCCTCACATAGCCTTAAGTCAACAAACTAATTCTAATCTTTACCTTTTCGTCTACTATTGGTTTCCTTCTTTGCTGTGTTGGTGAGATAGCGGCTTCAAATAGATACCAATTACAATGAGAGTATCCTTGCCTAACATATTTCTTATTTAAGCACTATAGTAAATCAGATATTAATTTTCAATAAGTATAACACATGACTAAAAATTTGCTTTGTATTTTTATCCTATTCTTTGGAACTATGCAAGTGGCCACTGATTTGAAAGAATAAAATCATGTGATTCATAAATTCAAAGTAGTCAAGAGCTACTTTATAAACTGGTATAAATATTAAAACTATGAAGATGTGACAAAATTCCATGAGACAAATTATAAACTGAAAAATGTTACAAATAAAATAAGTGAAGAATTAACATCCTTACTAAATAGTCAACTTTTACAAAACCAAAAATGGGTGAAGGACAAGAACAAATAATCCACTAACAAAAAGTGGGGAAGAAAGGCATTCAATAATCATGAAAACATGGTCGACCTCACTGACAAAGAACTACAAATGAAAACATCTTTCACCTATCAGATCAACAAATATTAAAAATACCAGTGCCCCTTTTTTCTCCCTGGCTGCTTGAGGGTTGTCTACTATCATGAAAGACGCAGTAACTATCCGGACCAGGAAGTACATGACCAACAGACCATTTCAATGCAAACAAATGATCATCTATGTCCTTCACCCTGGGAAGGCAACAGTACCTAAGAAAGAAATTCAGGAAAAACCAGGCAAAATGTGCAAGACCACACCAGATGTCATCTTTGTGTTTGGATTCAGAACCCATTTTGGTGGTGGCAAGACAACTGGCTTTGGCATGATTTATGATTCTTTGGATTATGCAAAGAAAAGTGAACCCAAACATAGACTCGCAAGACATGGCCAGTATGAGAAGAAAAAGAACGCAAGAAAACAGTGAAAGGCACGCAAGAATAGAATGAAGAAAGTCAGGGAAACTGCAAAGGCCAATGTTGGTGCTGGCAAAAAGAAGGAGTAAAGATGCGTCAGTGACTTTGTGATGACTGAGCAGATTTTTCATGAGAGGACTAATAAACTAAGAACTTAAAAAAAAAAAAAAAAAAAATACCAGTGCTATCTATCCCAGTACAAGAAGCTAGTAACAACACATGGAGAGCAATATGCAAGGGATATTACTGGCTAACCATTACTTGCTCTTTTTGGACATTGCTTTGCTGGTCTTCTCTCAAGCATTTAACCCGAAATTCAGCAACCTACATAGCCAGTGGGCAAAATCCAGCCAAAACCCTCTTTTGGTATGGCCCCAGTAGCTAAATATGATTTTTATAGAAAAACATTTGCAAACAATTGGATGATAGGGAACACTAATGTAGAGCCTTGATTAAGTAAAATGTTATAAAAACGACCAAAAAATTAATTCCTTTTATTAGTAGACTTGTACTATAAAAAATTGTACCCAATTATGTATTACTATATTTTTAATTTTATCAATAAAAATAGTGGAAATTTATTTTCTATTAGTATATAAGTACCTACTTATTATACTCAATTTGACTTCTTGGCCCACAAAGGTCAATTGGCATTATCAATAAACAGGAGGCAATTACTATTTCACCAATTCTAAATTTATTTATATGTAATTTAAGTATGCTATTTTGTGGTATCATTTTTTAAAATTATATTTATTGGAGTGACTTTAGTTAATGCAGTATCATTTTTGAAATTCCTATTTATTCGCCACATGTAGGTTTTCACCACATGTTTTCTTTTTCTTTTTCTTGGAATGTTATTGGTATTATTTTTCATTTTCAAAGGAAGCTCACATTTTTTGCCTGCTTGTTAAGTTTCTTTTGTGACAACTGACTGTTACTAAAGCATTCCATTTTGGCAGCTTGTTTTTTGTACATGCCATTTCTGCATTAAAAGGTCATTCTGATCATCTAAATATATGCCTCAAGAAACACACAATCTAGGAAGACAAAACAAAACAAAACAAAACAAAAAAACCCCAAAGACCAAAACAACAAAAAACCCCAATGCCATTAAGATGTACATTCTGCTAAAGAGAGCTTAAGTTGGAGTAACTTTTCTGAGAGCAATCTGACAATATATATTATGAGTCTTAAGAAAAAGTACACTGTTTTCTCCAACAAATCCACTTCTAAGAACTTATCTTAACAAAATAATTAGGCAAGTGTTTAAACCTTGAGGTACACAGATGTTTGTAAGACAGAAAAAACTAGATAAACCTCTTCAGCAGTAAGGGATTAAAGTATAATGTATTGATATAATGTAATATTACATTAAAAATGATTATGTAAAAAAATGTAGTTGTATATTTAGTGACAAGCAAAAAACCTATCATAATATTTCATTAACCCTACCAGACCACGGTACCGATTTTTCGGTAATTTCCGAATCCGCTGCTATACCGCTGTACCTAATTTTCGAAATGAAAGGGAAACCTATTTTCTAGAATGTCTCCAAGTTCCATCTTATTCTAACTACTCGTTTGCATATAACTAACATTTTTCTATATCATGTTGGTTTTTTGTCTTTAATGCTCAGGAGCCCAGGTATAGGGGACAGTTAGGTTCAGGGCTTCAGGTCTGGTAGGGTTAAGCACACAAAGAAATTACAAAACAGCACACACAAAATGATGTAACTTTTCTTTAAAAACACACAAGACACCTAGATAATTTCTAAGAGGCAGTGTTTCATGTGATTTTTCTTCTCCATTTTGTGTATCTACAGATTCTAATTTTATAAAGTAAAAGAGAGTATGTGTGTATATGTAAGTATACATGTATGTTATATGTATGTTATATTTACAAGTATACATAAAGAATAAAAATCTTAAATATGATTAAAATTGTTAACAATGATATTTCCTTTGGAGTTGACCTATCAGTTTCTGTTGCTTACCTGGTCTTTTGTGGATATGGTCTTGTTAAAAGCATCCGCAAGTTCATACCTCTGAAGTACTAATAATAAAAACTTGTTGGGATCCATTAAAGATGCACCAATCTGTGAAATAAATATACAGCAACACAGTTTTCATGTATTAAATGGAGAAACATTAAGTCTGAAGAAGATAATATAGTCGTCCCTTCCATTTTTAGGATACCATATTTTAACAATAAGAAAAATTTAAGTAAATAAAGTTAAAAATAATTATAGTATCTTCACTTATTAGAAGGAATCTAAGAAGGAAGATTAAGACACAAATATCAGAAATAATTTAAACAGGTACCTGAAGCATGATGATATCTTTATCATACATTTCTTCTCTGCATTTAACATCTTGGTAATAAAATACCTACAAAATAAAAGGTAGAATAAAAGATAAAAGAATTATTTTATTTCCAACAGAATTCTCAACAAAAACTATTCTTAAAACTTTCTCTAAACTAGAAAACCCAAGAACTCCTTAGTGGCAAAACAGAATTTGTAAATCTATGAATCACTTTAAGGGATTTGTGAGGATAAAATGAGAAAATACAGCATAAAAATACTTCAGAGTTAAAAATGCTCTGTATTAGTAATTACTGTCAACATGTATATAACAAAAAAATTTATTTCCCCTAAGTTTAAAATACCTACTTCAATAAAAGTAAACCAATTTCTACAATCAATCATAACACCATTTTTCTCCTAAGTGGTATATGTGTAAGTCCTGTTTCCCCTAAAAGATGGCAAATCTTTTAGGGGAAACAAAAAAAGAAGAAATGACTACATGGTCACTAAACTTTTATTTCTGAGTTTATACAAGCAAACAGAAAGCAAATACTCAGCAAAATCCAGGGACACAAGATAAAATTATATATTAAAAAAAAAATCAGAAATTAACACATTAATAAATGTGAATAACCATACCTGGCTAATGAGAGAGAGCCCATTTCTTCGCCACATCTCAGCAACGACCTGGGCAACCAATACCAGACAACGCAAAGGATATTCCACTAGGACCTCAACTTGAAAGTCCTCCTGAAACAGCATGAGGTCAATTTTATTATTTCTCAGAAGGCTTAGATTGTCTCAAAGTTATAGCACTGCATATTCCTCAGTTTTCTCATCTGTAAAATGGATGGGCTTGAACTAGATGACTCTCAGTCCTGTGATTCAGATTTCAATGTACTATAGATAGATGTAAAATTACTAAATGGAAATTATTCAGGTGGGTTTCAAAATATGTATCATTTTTCTTTCCACTCACCAACCAAGAGGTGTTTAGAATAGGATATAAGCAAACAACACTTAATAAAGCCACTTACAAAAGGCTGTAGTCTTGAAACAGCACCCAGCCTGCTTAAACGCACATGAAGACCTACAGGTTAAAAAATGGAGAAAAAAAAATAAAACAATGAATCCAGTTTATTTGTTTCCTACTTAACTCATCATGTTTCAAAACTTTTAAGATTTAAATAAACATTTGCTGAGTTTAGAAATGACACCTCAGAATGCAACTTTTGATTTGTAATTTTGCAACACTTTTACTAACATATTTAAAATCTTACATCATGCAAGGTGTGCTTATACATTACATAAAAATAATATGCTGTCTCTCAAGATATGCTTATTCTGCACTTAACCAAGCATCAAAAGAAATGAAAACTTATCTTCTGTTTTATAAAAATAGAAGTGACATAAAATCACACGACAATTACACCATATACAAAAATTAACTAAAAATTAATCACAGATCTAAATACAGGAGCTAAAATTATAAAATGTTTATAAGAAAACACAGAGAAAAGTCTTTGTGACATTGGACCTGGCAATAATTTCTCGGCTATGGCAATAAAAGCACAGGTCACCAAAGGAAAAATAAATTAGACTATATCAAAATTAAAAACTTTTGGGCATCAAAGGACACTATCAACAGAGTGGAAAGGCAACCCCCAGAATCAGAAAAAATATTTTTAAATCAAGTATCAACTCCCAACAATTCGGCAATAACAATAAATAAATCTGATTAAAAAATAGATCAAGGACTTGAATAGACACATCTCCAAAGAAGATAAGACACATAGCCAATAAGCAAAGAAAATAGGCCCAATATCACAAATCACTAGGGAAATGCAAATCAAAACCACAATGAGATACCATTTTACACTCATTAGGATGGTTATTAAAAACAAACAAACAAACAAACAGAAAATAACAAATGCTGGTGAGGAGGTGGAGAAACTGGAATCCTTGTGGATAGCTGATAAAAATGTAAATTGGTATAGCTGCCATTGAAAAATAGTACAGCAGTTTTTCAAAATATTTTAAAAGAGAATTAACTTAAAATCCCACAATTCCACTTATGGGTATATAACGCAAAGAACTGAAAACAAGAACTAAAACAGATATTTGTGCACTCATGTTCATACCAACATTATTCACAATAACCAAAAGGCAGAAACAACAGAAGCATCCATTGGTGGATAAACAGATAAACAAAACGTGGTATATACATATTATGGAGTATTACTCAGCTTAAAAAAAAAAAGAGTGCTTGCTTCGGCAGCACATATACTAAAAAAAAGAAAATTCTGACACATGCTACCATTTAGATAAACTTTGAGGCATTATGCCAAGTGAAATAAGCTTGTTATAAAAGGGTATGTGTATGAGTTCACCTATCTGAGGTACCTAGATTAGTGAAGTCATAGAGACAAAAGGAATGATGCTTGCCAGTGACTGCAGGGAGTGGAGAATAGGAGTTACGTTGAATGGGTACAGAATTACAGTTTGGGAAGATGAAAAAATTCTGGAGATGGATGGTGGTGATGCTCTGTAACAATGTACTTAAAGCCACAGAACTGTACACTTAAAATGGTAAATTTTGTTAATTGTATTTTACCACAATTAAAATATAAATATATACACATCCATAAAGTTGCTAGGGAAAAACCTGACAAGCCTAATTTACATGGAAATGTAAATCAAAGGATGATTAAAGAAAACCTATGATTTTTTTTCTTTTAATGGTGAAAGAAATAGTGACATAGACAACACACTGGTGCAATCCAGTAGAAAAAGATTTTACTATAAGTTGGCTGGGAGATGAGTAACCAAGTTAATCCTTAAGTGTATACTATAAGGATCCATGAATTGACCAAGATAACAAAAGGCCCAGGTAAACAAGCATCCTTAGATGTTCTGGTGACAGCTCTTTGAAGGACACTGACAGTGATAGCTCTTAACTACAGTATCTGATATGAGCATGTCTGTACATACTGAGCACAGAACAAAAACAGAAATGATTCCACTACCCTGAATATCTAGAAAACAAAGCTAATAGAAACATGCACAAAACAAATACTCACCAGCAAGAGTCCTAGAGAGTGGTAGATGTATGCTTACAAGATCTTCAGATACTCTGTAGGACCTAGTTTCCAAAGTATGACCACACAATTGTACTACTGTCTTGCTACAAGACATAAAACTTGTACTACAC
This sequence comes from Lyroderma lyra, assembly GCA_004026885.1. NCBI lineage: Eukaryota > Metazoa > Chordata > Mammalia > Chiroptera > Megadermatidae > Lyroderma > Lyroderma lyra. Next base: position 71,767 of record PVJL010006978.1, read on the forward strand.
CTCATCACAGCTTTGTGACATTCTTTATAAGCCACTAATAAGAGTTCTTCCTAAAAGGAAAATAAAAACGCAAATAAATTGTCAAATTACCATATTATTCAATAAATATTTACTAAATATAAGCACAAAATTGTTCTGTCTCCATAGGATCTGCAAACCAGTAGGAAATATCAGACTATCAGACTATCAGACGCAAACACACACACACACACACACACACACACACACACACACACACACAAAGTAAAAAATTGTTAAGTATCACGTAAACAGTAAAAACTCATTACCCTAAGAAGGCATAAACAAAGAATCTGAAACAATTAGGAAGACATATTGATAATAGCAGCTTTTCAGTGGGGTCTAAAGAATATGCATAATTTAAGTATTGGGAAAAGGTGAGAAAATAGTGGCACTGTAAGCAATGATAAAGAATAAACAAAGAGAAATAAGGGAATCTGTTAGCATTTAACACATAATGCAGTGGCTCTGAGGGGTTTATGGATGGAATTAATGAGAAATTAAACTGAAAATGTATCTTGGTATTTATATTGGCATGTAAATACACTGATGGTATCTGAAGCATAATAACATATTTTATACACTGCTTCAAGAATTAGTGGGTGTCACTGATGATGATCAAATAGAGAGGGTAATGTTAGGAACCAAGGAAATCAATAGGAATATTACTACAAAATCTAAGTATAGGTGATAAGGGTCTCAATCAGGGTGGGGGCAGTTAGGGCAAAAAAGGATGGACCCATAGGAAATAAGTTAGGTTATAATAAGAAATTTAAGATAAGAAAGATTCAAATCTGAGTGAGTACGGCAGGGAGAAAAGACTCAAAGCTCACTTGTTAAGACAGTGTTTTTCATACTGAGTTTTTCTTGAAAAAGGAATGCTATGGCCAAATAAATTTTGGAACTGTCTTTCTTAGAAACTGGCACAGTAATTAAAGGGTTTGAGAAGTTCAGTGTCTTAAAAAAATCCTGTTTGATTTTGTTCAACCCAGCATTTCCAAATCTTATGTTAGCACAAAACTTGTCAAAAATCTGTTAGCATTTAACACACAATGCAGTGGCTTTGAGATTCCCTGCATGGATGAATGTATGAATTGTAGTGTCATTAATAAAACAAGGGCAGTAAGAAGAGAAAAAAGAATGGACCCATAGGAAATAAGTTAGGTTATAATAAGAAATTATTATTTCAAGGGCAGTAAGTTGGAAGTGGAAGGAAATGATGAGAAATCAATTTAATATAATATACTCTGAGTTAGAAAAAAAAGTGTAAGATCTAAGCAGGAATATCTGCCACACATACAAAGTGGTATTACAACTTGGGAGAATCATCTCTATTAAGTTTTAATTGAGGTGGCAGAAATAAAAGCTCTGTAAGAAAGGGAAGAGAATATCGGGGAATGTCTCATTTAGTAGGCAGAAGGAATTGGGGAGGAAATGGCAATCACTGACTGAAATGGGTCACCACAACAGAAATATCAGGATAATGGAGGTTTGTGAAAATCAGATGGAAAGAAAGTTTCAAAAAGGTTAAGGTACTCAACAGAGTACAATGCTAAAGACATTTAAAGGAAAGTAGGGACTTAGAAAAGACATCTGAATGTGGTTACTAAATAGATCCTTTGAAATTTTTTCAAGAATTAGTTCATGTCAATTGGTAAAAGCAGAAGCCAGACTCTGAAGAGGTTTTAGAAGCTAAAGATTAACAACTGTAAATGTAGGAGACTTTAGAAGGTTTGGCAGATGTCACGATGAACAACAGATACTTTGACCTCACCTCTAACAGTTATGCATGCCCTTCATAACAGTGAGGGGAGCCAAAAAATATGTGCTATGGTTAGCTGCTGGGCAGTATTTCCTGTCCTTATCCTGTTCTATATAGCTAACTGTGCTGGATTAAGATCTTTTGTGTATGACTGCCACTCTGAACCTGTGACCAATTACTGGTGATGGCACACAAAAAAGGAAAAACAGAGACAGAATACAGTTCACAGTAAAGACAAGTAAGGCGGCTTTTACTTTTGTTGTTTTTAAGGATAAGGAAGTCCTATGTGTTCAAAGGCAAATGAATAAAAAAATGGGAAATACCAGAGGAGACAAGTGAGGAAGCAAACTCCAGGAAGAAGTAATATAGTTGGGACAAAGAGCCTAGAGATTGGCTTTAGAAAGAAAGAAAGAGATGAAAAGAAAAAGACCAACAGTGAAGATAAAGAGAAGTTTAGTCAGTAAAAAGACTACGGTGGGAGGTAGAGAGAAACTGGAGAAGATGAAAGAATTTGACTCAGGTAATATTAATTTTCTCAGAACAGAAATAAATTAGGTCATATTTCCAAAAGAGAATCTGGGGTAGGACTATGTATTTAAAGAGGGTTATGGTCTAAAATTATTTCTTAAAGAAGTACATTTTTAGTTCTATATTTTGAAATTATTTTTCTTAATAGTTTAACACATATAACAAAGCACTTGATTGAATAAATATCCACCCCTCTCCATTGCTGGAATATTTAAAAGTTTATGTGGTCTTACTTTTAACATTATTTATATTCATGTCACATAAAAGAAAGGAAGGAAGAAGAAAGATACGCTGTTGTATTTTTTTTGTTGTTGTTGTTATTTTTGCTTTTTGGTATGTGGGTAGTTCCCTGGCTGGGAATTGAACCCAGGCCGCAGCACTGGCAGTGCCAGTGCTGAAGCCTTAAGCCACTACACCATCAGGAACTCCCTATTGTTGTATTTTTTAAACACCAATATTCCCAAAGGTAAATGAAAACTACCATGTAGTATACTTTCTAATTAAGCGTGAAAAACTGAATTTTCTTCCTAAATTTAGTAAGACAATTTCAAATATGTAAGAAACTACTTAAATAATAAAATTTTACATCAAGGAATTTGAAACATAAAACTATACTATCATTAATCATTAAAGCCACTTAAAAAGGCACCGCTCCCACTAACAATTACTCTTACATCACAAGCGCACCACTCTTGAAACATGAGTAAAATATTCTTCAATTGCATCTGTATAGCAATGGCAGCCTCCCAGTCAGGATCCACTTCTATGTGTTGCCCAACCTGTCTTCTGATTTCTTCCATTCCCTGCAAAAAAAAGATGGTTAACAGACAAACATGGACCCTCTTTCTTTGCTCTTCTACTGGCAAAATATACAACTGTCAGGATTCACATTCATACTGGGTTGCCAAAAATATGTATGCACATTTTAAGAGATGTTATCTATGTATTACTTTTTGAAGTTGAATTGAATTACAGTAGTGATGTGCAGTATAACATTCACTCAAAAGATGGCATTAATCAAATGAATTCTAGAGTTACCATGCAACAGTCAGGACAGTCAAAGAAAATGGCAGAAGCATGGTTGTTGTTCAAGGAGCGCAAGACCATTTTAAAGTGATATTTGAAATTCGAGCATGTTGTCTGAGTTTCCCCCACATTCTCCTAACTTAACCCCCCGCTTGATTTGTACCTATGAAAGACCTTAAAGGATGTGGTGTTACCACAGAAAACCGACTACCATGGGAGTACTTTGGGAAGAAATTGAAATGGCATGTGCAGTGACATAAGTGGACACTTTGGTCAGCACTGCCCAAGCAGTAGTTCACCGTAATCAGAAGTGTCCGGACGGTGATGGTAACCACTCTGAGCATGTCTTGTAATTGTAGAAGTCACACATAACTTGTATTCATTTTTTGTTATCTGTATATATTGAATATTATAATTTTAATAGTTTTTTCCTTTCTTAAAATGTGTGTACATTTTTTGGCACCCTTTGTATATGCATAGCTTTGTACATGGCTGTTAAACTACTCAGAATGCATGAATTCAAACCCTAGCTCTATCACTTTCTAGCTGTGTGACACTGGTCAAATTATTTCTAAACTTCAATTCATTTATATGTAAAAAAAAAAAAAGTGGATAATAATAGTAACTAACTCATTAGATTGCTATGAGGTTCTAGAGATAATGCATGTAAAGTGCTTACTATAGTATCCCATGGTTAGCCATCAATAATATTAACAGTAATAGCAGTAGTTAAGGTATATAGAAAGATTAAACCAGGATTAGTTAGGCAGTGTTTAAATTTTATTTCTACTTTGCTAGATATATCCTTCCTTAAATAAAAATGATTTGTCCCCCCCCGCAAAAAAATTTAAAGACTGAGGTTAAATTTTTAAAAATAAATTCATCTTACTGATATACAGAAGAACTATATCATACCTGCATACAAGTAAGAATCTTCAAAAAAGATCGAAAACCTTCAAGAAACTGCATTCTTAATCTTTCTGTCCATACTACAGGCTTGCTGATCAGGATATATCTATAATTTTAAGAGACAAAGGAATATTTCAATTCTCTATTTTTGAGATAATTTTAAGGTTCTCAGGGCTATAAACAATGTTAATGCATCAAAATTATGTATTCTAATTTCTTATAATAATTAGAAAATCTAGGCAGAGCTAGAATTATACTAGCAAAACACAAATGCTCTACAAGAGGCAGATGTCAAAGCTAAGGCTGACTTCTCCACTCAGATGTTAGTCTGATTAAGTAAACTTAGAAGCAATTTAGCCTGTCACAGTTGGATAAACATAGTACATATTTTCTAGGACTGTGTATCTCCTTCACCCAAAGGGCCAGTTGAAATCCATTCAGGTTCAAAATACACCTCAAAACTGCATGTGCAGGATGTACGAGTATGCTATTTTTGTAGATATGCTATTTCAAAATATTTAGTAAACTATAAACTATTGCGCACTAAAATTACATACTTTTACCCCAAAGGTATGCAGTCATGAGAATTACAGAAAATTTGCAATACATATAGTAGTTTGGTCTAAGACAGTGGTTCTGAACCTTCCTAATGCCATGACCCTTTAATACAGTTCCTCATGTTGTGGTGACCCCCAACCATAAAATTATTGGTAGCTGCTCTCTACACATGTGACTGGTCCACATAAGTACGTATCCGCATAAATATGTGTTTTCCGACGGTCTCAGGTGACCCCTGTGAAAGGGTTGTTCAATCCCTAAAGGGGTCGCGACCTACAGGCTGAGAACCGCTGGTCTAAGAGGATTCAACAACCTTTGTTGTTGCTGCTTGGTGTGTAATGATTAGAGATTTGTAAACATCTATGAATATCTGCACTGGTTTTCCAGTGCCTGGCATTTGTTGAATAAGTGCTCAAAACACGTTAATTTTCCCTTGTCCTTGTCATTAGAGATACCTGTTTTTAGGTAAGAATGTAGGAGAGAATTCATAAGCATCCGACTAACATCTCTAAAGTTTTAGCATATGGATATTTGTCTCAGGATGTGCCGACTCTAAATTATTCACTGTGAAGAATAACTATAGTCAGATATCCATAAATTAAAATAAGATACAACAATGATGTGACTATACGTCAGTTCTCTGGATATTTAAAAAACTCAGTTATAAGAATATTTCACGGAGTTCCCTGGTGGTGTAGTGGCTTAAGGTTTCAGCACTGGCGCTGTCAGTGCTGTAGCCTGGGTTCGATTCCCAGTCAGGGAGCTACCCATATACCAAAAAAAAAAAAAAAAAAAAAAAAAAGAATATTGCACTGTAATGAGAGCCACAGTAAAGATATTTTTCCTGTACAGCAGACCAAAAAATAATGAATACATTGATTTAACACTGATCATTTTAAGTACAGCCATTTGGAGTTTTTGTGTGTTTTGGTTTATTTGTTTTGTCTAATATGTAATTTATGCATACTTTGTGAATCACGCTGGCTAATGATGACTTAGTAATAAATTCATCTACCATCTTTACTTATACTGAAAATGTGATAACATAACAATCTGATAAATTTTAAAGAGTTATATGTCCTTAATCATATTTAGAAATTGAGGAATTTTAAAGGATCTGGACATGTTTTCTTCAGTAATATCAAGGATCGACTGCATACTTCTAGGAATCTGTCAAATGTGTTTTTTAAATAGACTAAACCACTTCTAGGTTGGTTTGGAAGCCTATTTGTCTCCACCTCTATATCCTATATGGTCACTGGAGGAAGTGGACAAAATGAGACTGATTTTTCCCTGCTAGGGACCAGAAATAATTATATAAGGGTGCCAAAAAAATGTATACACATTTTAAGCAAGGAAAAATATTTATCAAAACTGTGATACTCAATATATACCCATATCAAAAGATGAATACAAGTCACATTTGATTTCTGTAATTATAAGAGGTGCTCAAAGTGGTTACCATCAGTATTTATGTAATACATAGATAACATCTTTTAAACTGTGTATACATTTTTTTGGCACCCCTTATATGATTATACCTTGCAGCTCTTTATTTTAAATAACAAACTAAATAAAATATATTTTGTCTTAATATTCTTTGAAGTATTTTTTGAAGTTTATGATTTACTGAAGAGTTGCTATCATAACCCTTATAATATTAACCATTTATTTCTAAAATAAATGAAAATTTATGAGGGCTGTCTGGAAAGTATCCAGCCATGTAATGTGCAAAATAGAGGCATTTATGGCTAGATATTTTCTGGATAGTGATTGTATTTCCTTTTAGGTCCGACAATACCAAATGTGATCTATCACATGATTTCCACTTTAATTTAAAAGGATACTCTCCAGTCTCTTCAGAGAGAAAAACTTTAAAAACACCTGACGAATACCAATAACTTGGTTACATGTATGAAATAGAGTTACAAAGAAACTCACATCAATCAGATCATCTGAAACTACGCACAAAGAGGCTACATAAGAGTGATAGAACCAAAAAGTACATGAGCAGAAGTGAACAGAAAGCACAGTAATTAAAATGGAGATTCATTTAGGGACCCCAAGAGACCCTATGTTCCTGTGACAGGACCCTCCTCAGTGCCTTCTTTATTAACCTAGTTTTAACTCTACAAGATTTCACATAAAGTATTTATTGACATGAGATAGTAACAGTTCTCTGTACGTCTCCTGATTATAGAGGGGATCCTAGGTAACCAAAACCATCAGAGGTTTATTTATATGCCTGAACAAGCAAGCACAGAGTTTAACAGGTACCCTCGCCTTCTGAAGGAAACGACTTACTTGAGGTCACATATCACAGCATACACTCTCCCCAACTTGTCCTGGCTGTAACCCTGGAAGTTGAATTTGTTGTTCCTATCCAAGTACTCAGGCAAAACTTCTAGGAGAGTCTCAGTAATGACAGAAATGACATTCTGCTCTTCGATAAGATGTCGAGCCTGTGGGATAGTTCAAGAATATTGTCTTTAGTGTTCACTTATTATAGCACAGACTTAATATAGTCATCACTTGGCTGGTCAGTAAAGTCATTTTTATTATGTTTACTGAGCATAAAACACAGTCCTGAGTCTCACAGAAGAGCAACTTCCAAGAAGTTATTTCATAAAAGTAAAAATTCCCTACTCATCAGGAACTAGAAAACGCCTGTCTAGACACCCCAGTCCATCATACAGGTTATCTCTATAAAGTCCATTAGTTAGCATACAATGAGCTACAGTAGAACAAACATAGATATACTTCATGACTGCTGTCACATTATTATTTATTCTGGCATCTTCCCACCACTCCCAATCCAAAGTCTCTTTCCCATCCTTTTCTCTGGACTTTGAAACAGGAAAGTAGCAATAGTTAGTCAAACTGTCCAGAAGAAACAGGAAAACTAGTAGTACATAAAAAGCTGTGGCATCCTCCACTCTCCTCCTAGGCCAATGCAGGACCATATCTCACGTGTCTCAAATTCCTGACAGTCACACCTTCTTCCTGCTTTGTTTTATTTTAATCTATCCACCTACCCATCCCTCTACACACACACACAAAATAACAAAAGAAAAAATAGCAAAAATTTATTTTGGTACTGAAAAGACACTTAAGTTACTCTAGAAACTGAGAAACCAGTTCTGGACTTCACCTGCAGGGATCAGGACTTCAGGACGATGGTAGTGCCATCATTCTACTCCACAAGTTAACTCATCTTGGATACCACTAATGTACTATTCACATGCAGATACTATTTTAGTATTATTTAATTTTCCAAATGGAATTAGCCCAACATAGTGATTCTGACACTGTTTTGACTCAACACTAAGCAAAATTCTTAAAAAGCAAAACAAGTTTCACTTAGAAAGATTGCTAAGAAATTATTAATACATACCAGAGTAGGAACAGTAAACATCTGAACAGACAGTGCAGTTATAGAGATACTTCTGTCATGATCATCATTGATATATTCTTTCTGCAGCTGTTTATAATACTGAAAGACATAATAAATAATAATTAGAGAATCAATTATAAATGACTACTGAATTTTTAAAACCCCCAATTTTAACAATTGCAGCAAATTTGTCTCTATGTATAAGCTGACAAGTATTATAATTCCTATTACTTAAGGGAAAATGGTCAAGAAGAATATACAGTAGACTCTCAGTTAACTGGCATCCATCAGGATTGGCAGATGCTGGATAAATGTTAAGTAAACTCTCCAATAACCAGAACTCAAGCAACCAGCACTCTCAAGCAACCAAGTAGTTGCTTGAGTTCCAGTTAACGGAGATTCTACCATATTAGAAAGAGAGTAATGAACTAAAGACTAAACATGAATTCGGCTATCCAATCTACAGAACTAGAAGTCAGAACTACGAGTATAAACAAAACAAAAATGCACAAAACACACAAACACAGGTAAAAAAAAAATCACAGAGGAGTGCAATGGTGCAGTATGTATCCCTTCTCTAAATGCAATCTGGGGCACTTGTTAACAATTCTATCCCAAAGATATATTCCAAGTATTTAAAAACTAGTATGACCTAGAAAACTGACCAAATTCAACCCAGCCTTGTAAAGAATGGATGCTGGCAGTACATAATTTTTTATCCCTATTGGTGCATGCCACTTGAAAATCAACCCTGATATATGGGGAGAACAAAAATATTAATACATCCAGTCATGTATCATTTATAGTGCTGGATCCTTGAGCTACATATTTAATTTTATCCACTAGAATTCTTACAAAGTTTAAGAAGTAACCATGGTATACAAAAAAAAATATCAGTAAGGAGAAGTGATTTTGTATAAGAAAAAAATTTCATCTAAGATCACATATGGTCCAACATTATATCTCTAGAGTTTTAGAAGAATAGAATTGACAACTTGAGTCATCTTCAGTGCCTTAGTTACTTTTAACAATCTACTTCTAAAATCCAGTGAATACAGTTATCTTATGCCATAGCAGAATATACCTTTGATAATCATTATTTCACTCTCTTTTTCTAATTCTATCCTGGGTCCTATCTCTGTTCTGTCTTAAGTTTTACAGAACCGCCTACAACTCAAAATCAGAGAAAACCAAAAAATATTCATTGAATACATTGTATAAGGCAAAGGAGAACATTCAAATAAGTCCCTGTTCTGTATTATCTTGTAATCTAACTTGATAGACAAATATATGTATCTCAATGTAAAGGTTATACAATAGATCAATAAAACATTAAAAAGGTCTAAGTTTTATCTTTATGTTTTAGCCTCAAAAGTTAAGTATAACTCTTGCCCATCTAATTGCTGTCTCCCTTTAGCATTCGTGTATGTTCCTTTTCTCTGCTATGCCTTTCAACTAGTCATTTCTACCCTTGTTACAATTTTACTAAGAGGAAAATAATTAGAAAGGATGAATGTATGTAATAACTTCCTATTGCTGTGTAAGCAAACAGGTCATTTTCTACCTATCTCCTCTTTTAAATTATAGTTTCCTACTAGCAAATGTGAAAATAAAAGAACATTTAACAAATAAATGAATCATAAAATTAAATTCTTGATTCAAAATTATCCCTGTTGCTTTTATTACTTCATTTACAAAAACAGCTTTCTATCTGTTTATTGAGATATATTTATGAAGAACAATTACCTTGACAAATTCCATAGCAAAGAACTTTTTGTATTCAATCTCCATAAAAAAACTGCTGAAGATTAATTCATGAAGGATCTTACGGGCACCTACAGATCATTTCAGGGGGAAGAGGGGAGTACCAGCAAGGCAAAAAAAAAATTCCAGTTATTAGAAGTGGCAGAATATTATAAAAATATTTCACATGCTAATGGACCTCAAGGACTCAAATATGAGAAGCATTTATTACATTAATAATCAATAGACAGAATGTAAAATACCTACATGTATGAGCTTTTCCCTCTATTTTTGTGCCCCTCTCACCACTCTGACATCATTCTATTTCTCCCAGCTGTCCTCCATTTCTTTTCATTCTATTTCACTTAAAACTACTTTTACTCTGTATCTTTCTTCCATTCTCCATTCCCTTTAGCCTTTCTCTCACCTTTTATTTTTTGTTTTTTATTTAATTTTAAAAATGAAAATTAGTATAGCTTTAATAATGGCACTACTACATATACATGTGGATGTGTATATACATATACACACACATATAAAGAGGTAACCCCCGTATAACACGGCCCACAAACTGGAGAGCTCTCACACAACACAGCATCCTAGAACACAGTTTCACTCTAACACGGTTTGAGAATTAGAGAAATCCCCAAACAACATTGAGCGTAATAAGAGCTTTTAAGAGCAAAAAATATCTCATTCGAAATTAGGGAAATCCCCAAACAATATGGAACATAATAAGAGCTTTCAAGAGCAAAAGGTATCTCATTTAAAAATTTTCATTTGAGTGTGGATGTTGTATCAGATTTGACTACAGAATTTTAAAATTTATTAGAATTTTAAATCCATTTTGATTATAAAATATTAAGTACATACATTTTAAAACTGTTTTTCTTTTTACTATATTATACATAGACTAAAATTTTTCCAGTGTAGTACTTATTTTTTTAATTTTTGGAACCTAACCCCTTCTTTGTTCTAGTTCTTTTGTTTCGTATAATATGGATTCACATAACACACCATTTAAAAGAACCTAACAACCATGTTGTATGGGGGTTACCTGTGTACACACACACACACACACACACACACACATTCTTTTGACTGTCCTGACTAAATGAAAAGGCACTGTAATTAAAAGGCAATATCCCTGGGTTTTGACAAAGAATACACAGGGACTACCTAACCTTACCTCAAAGTATAATCAATCTCACAAATTTAATAAAGCAAAGAGATTCCAGCTCCACTTTAAGGTCATAATCTTCCTTTGCTTCTTGACAAGCAGCATAAGTATGACCTACCTTTATAAAGCTTTGCATCCCAAAGCATTAACCTGCTTATGAGACAGGGATTCTCAGAGCCAGGTTCTTCTCTAAGGCATGCTTGGCAAAAGATCTGTCTAAAGTCACCTACAAAAAAAAGAAGCCACATAATGTTTATTCTTATTTCTCCCAAAACTATGTTTCCTATAACATATGAAAAAAATTAACATTAATCTTCCCACACTTGATGTCAAGAATAATTCTGTCAACATCAAAGAATTAAGAACCAATAAATTACTTATACCACTCAAAATGTATTCCTAAAACTATTCAAAATGTATAAATCTGCAGAAAAAGACACAAATAATCAAAATAAGAAATGAAAGAGGAGAAATTACGACAGCAACCACAGAAATACAAAGGATCCTATGAGAGTACTTTGAAGGACTATATGCCACTAAATTCAATAACCTGTAAGACACGGACATGGTTATATAATCAGAGTCTTCCTAGAATGAATGATGAAGAACTGGAAAATCTAAATAAACTGATCAACAGTAAGAAAATTGAAACAATCATCCAAAACCTCCCCAAAAGCCAAAGTACATGACCAGATGGCCTCACTAGTGAATTCTACCAAACATTCAAGGAAGATTTAATACCCATCCTCCTCAAACTCTTCCCAAAAACTGAAGAAGAGGTAATAATTCCTAACTCATTTTATGAGGCCAACATTACCCTGATATTAAAACTTGGTAAACATAATACAAAAAAGTAAACTACAGACCTGTATCTTTGAGGAATATAGATGCAAAAATCCTAAACAAAATACCAGCAAATCAAATATACTACATTAAAAAGATTATACATCATGATCAAGTGGGGTTCATTTCAGAGGCACAAGGATGGTTCAACATATGCAAATAGATCAATGTAATACAAACCACATAAACAAAAGACAAAAACCATATTATTTTATCAATAGAAACAGAAAAAGCATTTTTTGACAAGACATAACATCCATTTATGATTAAAACACTTAATAAGAAGGGTACAGA